>RJWM01019034.1:0-39851 GCA_004363535.1 Dasyprocta punctata | reverse complement strand
ACAATCAATCACTGCCTCTGCCGTCTCCGCCTTAGCCGTCTCCGCCTCAGTTGCAGAAGTTCAATCGTGCATCTTAAGCACTTTAATGGCACCTTCCCAGTTTGAGTCCACGTTAATTGGATTGAGCTCTGGTCAGAGGCCCCGCCACCTTTGTTTGTTTACTTCTTCTTTTTTTACTCTTTCCGTGGGTTACAGTTCTCATCCTAGATTACTCTTAGGTCCAGAGGATCCATCTCCCTCCCCTTTCCTTCTTTCTGTTATTATATTATTTTGTATTCCAGCATTTGGGAGGTATATTCCAGGGAGCCTCCCTATGGTGGAGTCATCAGGTCAGCCATTTTGCAGGAAGTCCCCTGGAAGCTGATTTTTAAAAAGAGACTAAGGAGGGTGTGACTGAGATGGCTCAGTGGCCACCTAAGATTCATATTGTTTCCATGGCATGGAATAGTTGCTAGGAGAACTGCTCAGCCAAGGAGTAGAGTTCTCATTGCCTCCTCCAGTCACTCCATGCAGGCGACCAATAATTGTTAGTGGAGTATGAGGATTGCTAAATGGGCAAATGATGGGTTGTGTCTTCTCCATGGAGTCTTTCTGTACCTGCCAGTTAAATGGAGGGGACACTGATGATTTACAGAAAAGTTAGGTCACAAGACAGGAGGAGGCCATCACAAGAGAAGAATACCATCATTGGTTTTATTGAGCAGAATTAAACTTATATTGTGTTAACCCATTGAAATTGTCATGGTTTACCCGTCACAGTAGCTAGTGCATTATCTTAATTAACACAGAGAAGTGTCAGGGATTTTTTTTTCAGTCAGTCATTGATCTCTTACACAGACTATAACCTTGGAATGCACTCTGCCTTTCCGAATCCTCTAACTTTGAAACACATTTTAGAATCATACAACATAACACTTGGGATGATAGCAGAGTGTATTCTTTTCCAAGTTATTTGGAGCTGAGTCAGGTCCCATCAGGGTTGTCCTCCAGAAAAAGGCACAGGCAAGATGATTCAAAGCTGGGACCCAAAGATGGTTGTTTAGCAATCTGTGGGTTGGAAAAAGATACTCAGAGTATAGGTTAAACAAGAGTATCATCCTGGACAAGTAAAAGCATAGAAAATAGAGGAAAGATAAATAACAAAGCAGTTGAGAATGACATGAATGCAGAGGTGGGGAAGGGCTGGTTAAGAGGGAATTTGGCAGAGCAGCCATATATGGAATCGTGCCCCATGTGTATGGGTACCACCCTGTGTGGACTTTCCTTTAGGCTGCTCAAAGTCCTCCCAATCCACCAGGTCTTTAGCTAACATCTGGAAGTATTAAATATACCAGCAATCTGCCTAGGATTATGTCTTTTGCACACTCGATGATGCGACAGTATTCCATGGGAATGGTGTGGGGAATGAATAAAAGGTAGGAAGAAGGAGGGGCTGACGAACAGGCTATGTTGATTACTCTTTAGGGGCTTAGCAAGCTGACTTTTTCTGAGCTTGGTGCAGTACAGGTGGCCCGAGTGAGGTAGGGACTCTCCCTGACTAACTCTCAGGCCTGGTTCCTTTGAAGCTTATAGTTCTTCCTTTTTTTCCCCTTTGAATGGCCTGCTATGATGATTTGCAGGTCTGACTCTTCTCCCCTAATTTCTTCTTGTCTTCTAATATTTTGTAAGCATCTTTTTCCCTTTTTGACCTAGCCTCAGGTGTCAGCATCATAAGGAAAAAAAAAAAAAGAAGAAGACATTTCTCTGTTAGGTAAATTTATTCTGAGAAGGGAGATGCTGTGAAAATAATTACATCAAATTCTATTGAGGATAAGAGTTTCTAATTGCTCAAGGAAAGGAGTTCCTTCATCAATATCTGAAGGACTTCTTTTATTTGGTCGCAAGTCTGGGACTTGTACATCAGGAAAAGAGGATCTGTATCTCACAGAAATTAATGGAGGCCCCTCAAAATAAGACAAGTTGTTGGATGTAGTTGTCTGAAAAGACATTAGTTTTTGTGTCCCTAGTACAGTGTGTTCTTATAAGAAGAAACTTTATTTTGATCAGCATGTATATCAAAGTTCTGCTATACATAACAGAGATAACTCTAGCTTTTTTGACAGGATATAAATTTAATAATATAGGGCAAAAGATGCTTACAAAATATTGGAAGGGCTGAAAGAGCAACATCTAGGCTTGGGAATAACTACCAGAACAACAAAAAGAACTGTCACACTAGAAAGACTGCCACCTACTTCTGCCACAGTCAAGGAGCTAAGAAACCAGGACGTTTCATACCTGAGAGCTGTGTTCAGTATCAAACCACTTAAGCACAAATCCTATTAGGAATCTGACACCATGGTTGATGTCTCTTAGGAACATGCTGCCTTAGCTGTGATACTGAGAGATAGAAGCTGCCATCATATCCTTTGTTCTAGAACTACTCTACGCCTGTTAGATCGACAGCAGCAAAATAGAAGCCTCTCCTATTGCCATCTCTTGACTAGATTTTGGAAGGTAATTCTCACATGAGTATGTCTGATTAGCAGAACATAAGTTACATCTACCCTATTTCAAAGGAGCAAGAGAGTTTTTAGCTTTCCAGTTTCTGTCATAAAGGAAGGCATGCTACAGAGGGGTTAGAAGAGATGTTTAGCAAGCCAATTACAAAGAATACCACCAGTCATTCCCTGTCCAGAAAAAGGCCCTCATCCCTGACTCTGATACTCTGAAAATGGCCTTTTATTATATGAAACAGGCCCAATTAGATAAAAGCTTCAATTTCAAAGGCAAGGCAAATAATAGCACTATAATGTCATTGGACTAAGAAACATTATGCTGAGTAAAACCTGCACTGATGTAAGTGATGGAGATAATAAAAACATAACTAAGCTAAATTTGTAAACTGAATGTTACTGAGGAAGAAGCAAAAATGTGAAAAGTAAATTTTGATAAAAAATGCATTAAAAAGTTTCAACATCAAGCAACATTATGCATTTTTTGAAAAAATACAAATATATCTAGGACTTATTTCAAATACAGCTAAGATGCTTGTGGTGGAGAGAGGAATGAGACTAGGGATTTGGGGTAAAGAAGAAAATAAAGAGAGAATAGCCTGTACTGATCAGCGATAAAGCTGTGCCAAAATCTGTTTGTGTAGTACAAATAGGTCAACTTTTAATTTTGTAACATCTAGGTTGGATACATAAAAGTTACCAAAAGTGAAGTTTCTGCACAGCAAAGAAAGCAGTCAGTAGACTGAAAAGGCAACATGTGAAATGGGAAAAAATGTTGGCAAACCATATATCTAATAAGGGATCAATATCTAAAATATATAAGAAACTCACAACTCAATAGCAAAACAAATAAGCACAAAACTAATAACCTGGTTAAAAATGGGGAAAGGATTTGAATAGACATTTCTCCGAAGGAGAAATACAAACAGTCAACAAGTACATGATAAGGTGTTTTAATCATCAAGGAAATGCAAATCAAAACCACAATGAGATATCATCTTACACCTATTAGTATGGCCATTATCAAAGAGAGAAGAGACAAAAGCTGGTAAGGATGTGTAAAAATTCTAATCCTTGTACATTATCAGTGAGAAAGCAAAATGCTGTAGCCTCTATGGAAAATAGTATGGAAATTCCTCAAAAAAGTATGTAAGTATCATATGATGCAGGAATCCCATTTCTGGTGTATGAGGGAACCCAAAGAATCCAAAAAAACAGATGTCAGTATCTCAGAGATTATCTTCATTCCCACATCCATTGCAGAACTAGTAACAATAGCCAAGGGATGGAACTAAATGCCTAGGGATGATAAATGAAAAGACAGAAGGTGGCATATACATACAATTGAATATTACTTAATCTTCAAAAGGAAGGAAATTCTACCATGTGTGGCAACATGGGTGAATCTTGAGGACATTATGTTAAGTGAAATAAGTCAGTTACAGAAAGACAAATACTGCATTGTTCCACATATATGTGAAATCTAAAATAGTTGAATTTATAGAACTAGGGAGTGGAACGGAGGGGAGACGGAAATAGAGGGGTTGCTATTCAATGGATGTTAATGTTAGTGATGCAAGGTAAGTAAGTTTTAGACATCTGCTGTATAGCATTGTTCCTATAATTAGAAATAGTATATTGTACACTTAAAAATTAAGAAAGCAATTTTTTTATTTTAAAAAAGCAAAACAAAAAAAGTAGAAGTAATGCAGAATTTCAAAAAAAGTAAGGAATCAAAACTAGTCAGTACATTACATATTGTTATCTTAGAAGTAGTTGTTCAAGTTACAAAATCTAGGCATAAAAAATGATCACACAATCAAACAATGACACACAAACTATTCTTTCTGATGAACTAACAGAGAATTAGTAGTATAGTTATCTATTTTGCATACTTATACATACATACAGTTATATGTGTATATCTACAAACATATAATCTTTTCCTAAGAAAGCAAATTTTAAGTGTTCTTACCACAATAAAAGAGAAAAATAATTGGTGATTGAAGGCAAACATTTAAACCTAATTTGCCAGGGAGATAGATCTTTTGCAAATGGGAAGGGCACCAAAAGAGAATTAAGTTGCATTATGTACATGTGCCAACTCCCCATGATGGGTGTAATCATTATGTACTGCAAACACGTACTAATAAAAATTTTTTAATTTTTAAAAATAGACTAACTTGCAACTAGAAATTTCATGAAAACACTGTCAAACAAAGCAAGAAAAATTGACTTATGTAAATGTAATTCAAATTATAAAAATTAAAAGAAAGATAAATTACCCCTCAAATTCTGAAAAGCATGAAAATATACAATTCTTTAAAAGGTTAGAAAGTGCTACATAGGGTTAAAAATTTAATCAAATGTCCAAACAGAAAGTCTAGAAACATTCACATCCTTAAGCTTGACAAAAAGGATATGGTTCATGAGGGTTCAATACTTTTGAATATTTCCTTTAGTAAAAACTGATAGTAGAAAAAAATTTTGCCTATGAGAGCTCACACATCCTTCAAGTTCAAGTAAGTGGTGATGGGCATGAGAAGATGAAAGAGGTGGGATTTAATGTTAACCAGAGAAAACAAGAGTCAGGAATAGGTAACAGAACATTATAAGACTCATAAATATCAGTTTTGTTTCAAGTTACACTGCTAAATCTGAAAATGAGTCAGAAGATGTATCTTCAGAATCGCCAAGTAGAAAAAGAAGGTGTACAACTCTCAATTTCTAAGAGCCAGATCTCAAAAAGAAGATGAGATGATGAAGTATGTATTCTAGTTTTTCTATATTCTCAAAGCATGAATCAGAACAAAAATACAACTAGGATCAAGAAGAGGGAGCACTCAGGAAACTTTATTTTTCTTTTTTTCCTTTGGGATTTTCATAAAGTGCTGATTTGTTCATTCTTATATTTAGATATAAGTGCATAAATAGCTATTTTGTAGTATTAAACTTTTTTAAGCTTTTAAAGTCATTTTGGTGATATATAAAAAAGCATATGGTAGCAAAATAGTATCAGAGACTGATAAAACTGTGCAAGTGAAAGCTTATCTAATAGGAAAGACACACAATGCAAAACCATTGAAACATTTTAAATAAGTTTTTTAAAATTCACAAGCTGAATAAATGGTCAGGACTGTAACATAAAATAGCTACTAAAAGTAGAAACTGCTGTTGGAAGATATTTGTTTTCAGCCCATCTGCACTTAGAAAGGTTTATGAAAACTTTAAAAATCAAGCAGACAGAATAAGATTACTTACCTTGAAATGAAATTGAAATTAAAACAAAAGTATCAAAAGAACCACAAAGAAATAACTGTCCCAAACCTGAAATAAGTCTACCTGACTCATAAAATGATTGAAAATTGAACCTCAAACCAAATTTAGTGAAAAAATAATGAATTACTGATTAGAAATGTTTTATTTCACACCAATTTCATAATTTTGCTCACTTGCTACCTCCTAAAAGTTCTTCTTTTCCAAATTTCTCTGTATCCAATTCAAACTAAGGCTGTCATACAAGCAGGAAGCTGCTGAGCAGGCCGGGGGACATCTTTTGGCACTTAGAACAGAAACAGTCCATACAGAGATCATAGACCTCACTTCTGGTGAGATGACTTTGCCAAGTCTAAGGCTCTCATGCCTGCTCTTCTCATCATGAAATAACCTTTGCCTGCAGCAAGATTCAAGAGAAAACCCAATTGTTCTCAATCAGATCCAGGGCCCTCCCCTCCCTCTTCTTTAATACCACTCTGTCTCCCTGAATTAAATCAGAAACTTTTTACAGAGCTTGTGGCAGTGCCAGATCATGCTGATTTGGAAAGAAAACCCTACCTACTTCCCTCTGGATGGTGATGGTCAAAGTTGGCTTTTGACCTCTTTACTGGCTACTTGAAATGACTTGTAGGTCCAATTTTCATTTGTGATTGTCTTCCATGGATAGAGTGGAAGAATTAAGTAGAGCATACGTAGAAAAAGATAAAGTCCCTCATATGAGTCAGAGAAGCTTGCAAAGGCTAAGTACTTCATTCTGGGAGCAGCAGTCAGGGCTCCAATAACCTAAGCTGAAGGTCGTCTGGCTTGTGGCGACCTCATTCCAGAAGTGGTTTATATGTGGGTAGGCATGCGTGTATCCTCAAAGGGCAGAGGTGAGAGCTGTGGTTAGAACTGGGCTGTAGGATGTAAAGATATTCACTGAGATCTAGCCAGGGGCTTTCCCCAGATATTTCATCAAATCTAAGATGCCACCAAGAGTAAGATGTACCATTATTTTATGTGTCAATGCATTAAGAAAGTAAAAATTCTGCCCATTACACCATATCATAATGTGTTCTTAGCACTTGTAATTCTTATTTCTATTTATTGAAATAATTCTGTTAGGCTTATATAGGTATGTTATCTTTCCATATATCACTCTTATAAGTACATAAAATAAGCAATGTAAATTGTTAGAAGATTTCCAAAATTTATTCATAACTAGAAAGGGACTTTTTTGAATCACTTTTGAGCTCATAGTTGGAATTTTTCATGTTTTCCCACCATATCATTTCTCCTTGTGACAAGATAATCAGCGATATAGCATTTCTTAGGAGTGATCCACTGTTTTTGTTTGTAGTTCGGTCTAGCCTTAAACCTGCTATGTAACTAAGGCTGGGCTCGAACTTGCAGGAATCCACCTGCCTCAGCCTCCCAGGTGCTGGGATTATAGGTGAGCACCACTATGCCCAGCACAAGAGTAATTTACTATTTTCCATGAGATTTTTTTCCCCGAGTTATTCCCAAGCTGCAAATTTTGACGTGAAGCTTTCTTACTCAGCCTGTGAAAAGCAATCCTGTTGAACATATCTCAATAACAAAGGGCAACAGAGTTTCAGCTACTTATCAATGTCTTCTTTGCTGGACATAGAACACACTAAATTATTGTTCTGCATGAAAATGCAGAATTTCTATAATTCCTCATGTTTCGGGTAACTATTGCTTCACAATAAACTATAACAACACCAATCACTGTACCTCAGGGCTGCCACTATTCTTTATGTTAATGCCCCTGTGAGGTTTTAACTTTAAAAATAATTACTCACAAGAAGTTGCAAAAATAATACAGAGAGGTCCCATGAACTTATTACCCAGCTTCCCCTAACGTTGACAGCTCTCGTACCTATAGGACATTGTCCAAACCAGGAAATCAGATGACACAATGAAGTCGACCACTGATCTTGCTTAGATTTTATCAGACTTTTGCATGCACTCAATTATTTTGAATGTTTGTGGATCATTATATGATACTTTATCACAAGTACAGATTTATATCATCACCATGACAATCATGATCACAGAATGTTTCATTAGCACAGTGATCTCTCTCACGTCACCCTTTTTATGGTCACATTTTTTACTAGGACAATCACTCTCAGCCTCCTCCTCCCCTGTTCTTGTTTTTTTCTGGTTGTAGGTTTAAGCAGCACCTACGTTAATAGTTGTTTATTTTGCCTCCTAAGCACCGTATTCTATTAACCATCTCCATAACTCCCTGCATGGCAAGCCCTCTTGGTTCTTCTTCTGATCTTGCCAGTCTTTATGGTGATTTCAGCATCCTGACTTCTGACAGTGAATTGCTGCTACCTGTATTCTATTACTTTAAGGCTCCACAATTCCCATGGACATTGTATTTGTCAGCTTTTCTGTTTCTGGAACAAAACACCTGACGCTCAAAACCTAAAGAAGGAGTGGTTTATTTTGGTTCATGGTTTCACTCCTTGGGTGGCTGGCTCCAGTGTAGAAACTTCAGGGTGAAAGGGCATAGTGGAAGAAACCTGCTTAACTCATGGCATCCAGGAAGCAGCAGGGGAACAGCCCCAGAGGAAGGGGCCAGGTCACATCTCCACTGTCCATTTCCTCCAAGTAGGCCTCCCCTCTTTGTTTTTTCTTTCTTTCTAGGGTCCCCATGATATATCACAGGTGGGATTTCTGACCTCACATGATATATCCATTTCAACATATACAATCCACTCAGCCTCTTTATTTTTTCCTCTATACCCTCTCAGGCAACACAGGCATTTCTGCTTCACATAGCACAGGCCTTTGCCTCCTGCAGGCTATTAAAAGCCACAGTAGCTGTGAGTTTGCCCCACCCCTGGGGTGCTTGCCAAAGGGTTAAATCTACCTCTCAAGAAAGTACCTTCAGGTCAATGAATCTTGGCTTATTTAAACTTATGTCCTAGCTGCCTTTATCATGGACCTTGAAATCCAAGAATACGCACTGTTTCATGTTTCTAGTTGCAAATGATTCTTATAATTCCTTCAGTATATAATCTCTTTTCATCCTTATCAGGCCTAGCATAACTCCAGTTGGACTATACTGGGATTTAACCCAAGTTATTACCCTGGCAGCCATGAGATAAGATTGGAATAGCTCCTGAAGAAAGAACCATTTTCTTTTTGAGGAAAATGACTCACTGGCATCTCCTAGCCTCAGGGAAGTGCTCTTACCGTGGAAGGATGGACTACCTCTATAGTTTGTGAGAATTCAGGGAGAATCTACAGAGTCGACATCTCAAAAGTGTCCATCAATATGTTTCCATCTTATTTTTCAGGTCCCAGCATTTTCAAACCAGGAGTATGACTTTACCTTGACTGACTGGCCTGGGAGGAGAATTTAATTGTCTTGAGAACTCTGGTTCGATCAAGTCTTGAGTCTGCCCCTCTGATGTGGGCACCTTCAGTAATCTGAAGAAGAAAAGGAATGCTTTGAAAGACAACAGCAATGTTCTCTGGATTTTGCACTTAGCCATTAATTACTTATTAACAGCCCTCAGTCTCATTATTCTTTTATAGGGTATTGATACAAATTAGTAATAACCAGTCAATTCTGCTGACGTATCTCAAATGTCAGAATTGTTTTATGTACAAGGTGTCTCTCGCCACTTGATACTTTCCCAGATTGTAATTGGTGAAATCTTCAACATTTGGGTTATCATCTTACAGAAAGCATTATGTTCCCATATGTATCTCAGAATGGCATCTCCTATGCCCACTAGGTAGTGAGTAAGCCAATCCACAAATGCCATCAGACTTATTTGTTTTGTTGGACGCCACCGACAGTACAATTTATGTCCATTCAGTACTTTCAAGAAGCAAATGCCAAGATGGGAATAGATGTGTATGAAACTGATTGAGGGAAATATATGTGGATGATAAAGAGGAAGAAACGTAGGCAGGGAGAACCTTCAGATTACAATCTGGGTCTGATATCTGTGAAAAGATATGAGAAGAGAAGGATTGGCTAAAAGTGTCCTAGGCTGCTGTAAAGTTCAAAGAAAGTTTGAGCCAGGCAGATTGGTTACAAGGAGTTTGTGTCTCACAGGGCTAGGCCAGCACTAGCATTTGCACCATGCTCAGTAACAGGTGGTTAGTAGCCTGGGAAGAAGCCTGGCCTTAGAGCAGACATGTTGGTGGGCCAAGTTCGGTGGCAGCTGGGGGTGTTAATCATTCCTACAGAATGAGATACCAGTAGTGTGATGGCCCTCAGGGGTGGCATTCTAAGAGAAAGCATTTCATCTGTCTTTGGTTTTGATTCCTGGGGAAAAGATTGAGGCCTTCTTCCCCTGTCCCTTTAACTACAATACATGGATAAACTGTGATCCCTTTATTCCACCTGTATATACCGAGTTCCAGCTTCCACGTTGGTAAAAAGGGATTACTCATCCTGCCACTCACCACAAAAGATTGGGAACAGGAATGGCACTTGGCAAGATGCCGTGACCAATTCTCAATCATTTTAGGGCCTTCTTGTTCTGAGTAGAATTCTGGCCTGAACCTCAAACTCTTATCATTTAGCTAATTGATTTAAAATTTAAACCCTGAATTAAAACTGTTGCACCTCTTTTTCAAACTGTTTTTTTGTCTCTGACTCCTGCTCTTGGGCCTTCACTATATTAAAACCTGTGTAAGTTGTCAGTTGGGCCTCAGTATGTACAACTTTTGTTTCCTCCAGCCACATAAAGGGGAGGGCATTTAGTCCAATTTTAGTTCCAAGACATCACAGCCTCAGGTAGTTCAACCTTTAGACCTGACTCATTTTTTCTACAATAGCCACAGGATTGGAGATATGAGACATGTGTGGCTGTCCATCCAGTTTCGTGAGGTTTGTTATTCATGAGGTCATTTGTAAGTTGAAAGCTGACTCCTTTGCCTTAGAAGCAAAATATCTTAATTGGGTGATTTCCAGTAGGGGGCATCTTCCTTCATATGGCCTCAATTAGCAAAAGTTGCAATGACCAAATTAGCAAAAGTATCTCTGAACCAAGAAGAGCCAAAGTGCTTGGCAAAGTTTACTTAAAGTGATAACTTCTATCTAGAGATCACTTGAAAGCAATTCTTGGGAGGCTGGTTTGGAACCATGGCAGAAAACATTCTAGGCAAGTAAAAAACTAAGCTGCAGTGTTTTCTTTTAATATTATCCAGTGTACTACGACAACAACATGGTTTCAGGAACACTAAAAAGTCTATTGTTTAATCCTTTTATAGGTTGTATTGTGTCCCAAAAATATATATTTAGCTCTTTAGTATCTGTGAACATGATGTTATTTGGAAATTAAGATGAAGTCATGAAGGGTGGCTATTAAACCACTATGACGGGTCTTATAAGAAGGGAAGAGACACAGAGAGACACATAGGGAGAATGCCATGTCATACCAGAGGCAAAGATCAAAGTGATATGTCTACAAATGCAGGAATGCTAAGGACATATTTCACCAACAGCCAGCAACATCAGAAGCCAAGGGAAAGGCATGGAACAGACTCTCCCCTAGAGCTTTCAGAGAGCGTGTGGCCTTGTCGGCATCTTGATTGTCAGCTTCTAGCCTCCAGAAATCTGAGAGAATAAGTTTCTGTTGTTTAAAGCCACCCAATTTGTGATAATTTGTTATGGCAGCCCTAGAAGACTAACATACCTTTATTGACCTTGGTTGGCTAAGGCAGGAGTTTCCAGAAATGTAAAGGGAAAGGTTGGGATCTACTCATCAGAGAGAGGAGTGTGTGCAATACTTAGGTGTTCCTGGGTCTTCTCCAAGTTGTAATGTCCAGGACCAAAAATGTAGAGAAGAGGATCCAGTTCAGGTCTTTAAAGTTAGGAATCTCACTACATATCTCACCCAATGTTACTAAATCTTAATTCAAATTTATACTTTGGGTCCCTGGAAGTGAAAATTATAATATTAATAGATAATACTTAAAAGAGCTCTTCCTGATTTTAAGTACACTTGCTAAGCCACTACTCATATTAATGTTAGAGTGATGTCAATATAACTGTCTATTTTAACAGATGAAGGAATTGAAGCACAGACATGTTAAATAATCTGCCAAAGTTTCATAGCTAGGAAATAGCAGAGGTAGGATTTGAACACTGGCAACAATGGCTCCAGATTTTGTGAGCTTAACTATTATGCCAGAATGATTCTGTAATGGGAAATATGAAATAGGCAGTCACAAATAGAGGTCATCAAGTACTAAATATTCAACCTATTTAACAACCTATTACTGTCAAAATAAATAGGATGACTTTGTTACTATGGTATTTGGACCTTGTCAAAATTGAATATTCTTTTGGAACTCTAAAAGCCATAATTTTAAACTTCTAGTTCCAATTCTAGTTTCTTTTCTTTTTCTTTTTTTTCTTTTTTTTTGTACTGGGGATTGAATTCACAACCTCACACTTGCCGGGCAGGTGCTTATGCCACTGAGTAAATCCCCAGTCCCCAATTCTAGTTTCTAAGATAGTTTATTTAGATTTTGGAACTCTGGATTTCCAGTCCAGCTTTTCTTTTGCAAAGGAGTCATCTTCAAAGCATAATTTGACTTATGCTACAGTTAGTAGTTCTTCCCTAAGATTATTTAGAGAATAATAGTAAGTAAGTTAGACACAGACAATTGATATTTATATTGCTATTTCCCACGGAAAAGATGGAAGCTGCTTCAAGAATTTCTCGTTAATAACGTTACTTTTTTCTCGTTGCTGAGACAAAATACGCAACACCCCAAATTAAGGAAGGAAAAGTTTATTTAGCTTATAGTTTATAGAGCTTTCAGTCCATAATCAGCTTGCGCCAAAGCAGGATGGCATGGCAGAGGGAAAACAGTTCATGATTGTGGAAGACAGGAAAAGGAACAAGAGCCAAAAAGCCGGGGAGAACAAACCTCTTTTCCTCCCTTATATTGTAAGCAGGATACCCCCCTCCCAGGGCTGGTGTAGCACTCATGTCACTTCCCTGCTCTCCTCCTGAACAGGATGAGGTTGTTTACAAGTAAGGACCCTGGCCCCTTGCTGAGTTAAACTTCTAAACTTCTCAAATTGACACAATGTATTCCTTGAGCAAAGGAGTCATCTTCAAAGTATAATTTGATTTATGTTGTAGTTAGTAGTTCTTCCCTAAGATTATTTAGAGGACAATGATAAGTAAGTTAAATATAGACAACAATTGATATTTATATAGCTATGCAGGCCTCTTGAAGAATTTCTCCATTAAATAATGAGTTTAGGCTACAACTAGTGCCAAGGATTTTATGGATAAATTGAACCTCAGATTGAAAGTGAAATAATAGGGCATAGTCCTTCATCAATTTCTTTTTGTTTTCTGAGTCAATTACACAGGAACCTTTGTGGATAAACCTTGGAAACAGCTCTGCATCCAAGCTAATGATTTTTGGGCTATTGTTCTCATTTCTTCTATAACATCAGCAGCAATGGGATTATGAGGAGTACGTTGGAGTATGAGGTAACCATAATTCTCACATTTGAATTTAAATGTGAATACATGAACTCTTCAGTGGATTTTATCATCCAACCAACTCCTCCATCAAAATTTATTGCTTTGTGGCAACTTTGTATTTCTCTACACCCTATTATGAAAATTGATTACTCTGTTAGGTGAAGAAATAAAAAACCCTTGAGGTTTCTAAGGCATGCCCACTTTAAGCTCAATTCAATCTTAAAGTGGGCATGTTAAGTTTGAACTCCAGAACTTATACCAGAACATTGGTTCTCAATCTTTTTAAGTGTTCATTGTGGAATTTGAAGTACTTTTTTTTTTTTTTGGTATGGGGGATCAAACTCACAACCTCACACTTGCCATGCAGGCACTTACTCCACTGAGCTAAATCCCCGGCCCTACTTTTTTTTGAGATAGGGTCTCACTATGCAGTTCAGGCTGGCCTTGAACTAACTTTGTAGCCCAGGCTGGTCTTGAACTCATGAAGTACTTTTGAAAATTTTTCCTGTCTCATAAACAATGCCTACAGATGAGTAATTTTAAAAAACTAATCCTATATCCAGAATTCAGTGGGAAAGTCCAGGTATTTGTTCCAGTCTGTAACTTTCCCACGATTCTATTGTGGTCTTAGGAATATTTCCATGCTGAGGACCCTCTACTCCCACTTTCCCAGCTTGAAATGTGTGAGGGTGGAATGGTTGGATAACTCTGGATATTCTTGGCTTAGAGCCAAAACAATTTCTTCCATTTCCCTCTGGATGCAGAGTCCCTTATGCAAAGTTCAATAATAGGTAGACAAAATTTATTGCTTATCATGATGCCTCAGGACACTGTTTTCCATGAATAGCAGAAACATTGGTCTCTTTCTAGAAACAATAGATAGTTGAGATGTTGGAGCACTACCCTCGATCTGATACTGAGTCCCAACAGGAGCCAACCAAATTGGTGTCTTTTT
Source organism: Dasyprocta punctata (assembly GCA_004363535.1). Taxonomy (NCBI): domain Eukaryota; kingdom Metazoa; phylum Chordata; class Mammalia; order Rodentia; family Dasyproctidae; genus Dasyprocta; species Dasyprocta punctata. Next base: position 25,635 of record RJWM01019034.1, on the reverse strand, counting down.
TTCTAAAATATCCTTATTCGGAAAGCCAGGTTTTTTTTTATTTAAAAAAGAAAAAAAGAAACAGAAAAGAAAAACAAAAAGCAAAAAAAGACAAACAAACAACAACAACAAACTCAAAACAGTAATAATACAGGCTTTCAAAACAAGATGATAGGAATTTAACAATGGTTGTTATACTACATATTGTTATCTTCAAAAGGGTTGCTTATATTACTAGATATAGACATATAAAATTCATCTAATCATATGAGTATTAACTGTTCTTGTCCAAGAACTAATAGAATTAGTAGTATATTCATCTTAGCTATCTTATGTATATATATATGTATATATATATATATATGTGTGTATATACATATATAAATTTATGTCTTTTTTTCTTTTCCACTCCTTCTTTCCTCCTTTGGATAACCAGTTTTAAAAAAATCTTTTTTTTTTTGGCGCACGCCTTTAATCCCAGCACTTGGGAGGCTGAGGTAGGAGGAGCGTTGTGAGTTCGAGGCCGGCTTGGGCTACAATGCAAGCGCAAGGCCGGCCTGAGCTACAAAGTGCGACCCTGCCTCAAAAAACCAGGGCTGGGAGTTTGGCTCAGTGACTTAAGCACCTGTCTGCCAGGCGTGAGGTTGTGAGTTCAATCCCTGGTGCCAAAAAACAAACAAACAAACAAAAAACCTTTTTTAAGCAGAATATTATTTATTTATTTATTTTTATTTTAAAGAGAAAAAACAATAAAAACAAAGATACAGAATTTCAAAAACAAAATAATAGGAAATTGAAAATGGTCAATATATTGTGTATTATTATCTTCAAAGTAGTTGCTCAGATTATAAGATATAGGCATACATAATTGATCAAACAATATAAATACAAACTGCTCTCTTCAATGAACGTAGAGAAATCAGTAGTATAATTATCTTAGCTATCTTTTGTATATATATTTATATATTTTTCCTTTTAAAGTCAGGCTTATTAAGATAAAATTTACATTCAATAAATCTCATTCTTTTTAGAACTAATAAATGACTGAGACCATCTTTTCAGCTCCGCATAATTTTCCCTCCATTTGTTAGAGCTTTTTAACTTGTAGAACTGAAACGAATTGGCCTGCCACTTTCATCTGTACACACAAAAATAGGTCAGTATTGTCTCATACTTTATTAAATGTGTTCATGCTCTGTTTTCTTACACCATGAATAGGGGCAGCTCTGTCACAAATGTAGATAATGTAATTCCTATCTCTCTATTTTTAATATTTCCTGCCTCTCATTAGGAATAACATCATCTTCATACAAGAGAAAGTAGCCACAATCTTCTGCCCCAAATTCCCTTAAGATGGTAGGTTTCTCTCCATGTCATATGTCTTAGCAATAGATTTTACTGGCATATTTAGGACTCCTCAAACCTGTACTGACAATGTGAAGATATTAGAGGTCTTTCCAATCCTGTGGGGGTTCTACCTGATATTTTGTGGATTTAGGGTTTGATTTGCTGCCACCGTTGTTTCTACTCCATCATCATCCTCATCCTCCTTATCATCATCCAGGATAAATTTAAAATTGAGTAATTATAATTTTCATTAAAAATATTAAAGTCTCACATGGTACTGTGATTGGCATGTGATGGTAGAAAGAGCAACATCTTAATCTACTACTCTCAACTCTAAGACTTGAGAGCCAGGTCAAATATATTGCCACTACCAGTGGTTCATACAAAAATCATCTTTTATGGTTCCGTCTCCCTATACCTTATCTGTGGTGCTAGTATGAAGGATTGTAGGGATAAAACCAGTAAAACTACTTGGTGTTATAAGGATAAATGTGTCACATTTTCAGATTTGTACTCTTCAAAGTAACTGGTAGGTATGAACAGCTATTTTGAAGAAAACAAGACATTGTGGTAGCCATTGCTGATTTCCTATCATCTTGTTTTGAAGTCCAATAATGCTTTTATTCTTTGTTTTGATTGGTTTTAGTCTGTTTTCTATTATTTGATTTCAATATGTGTGAAGGTATGAACAACTATTTTGCAGAAAACAAGAGATATTACGGTAGCCATTGTTGATTTCCTGTTGTCTGGTTTTGAAGGCCCATAATGCTTTCATTCTTTTGTTTTGATTGGTTTTATACTATTTTGTTTTGTTTTATTCTCTTTAAAATAAAAAAAAACACAAAGTGGTAGTTATTGATATGAAACTTTCTGACATGGTGTTTTGTGGAGAAGTATGGAGTGCCCTTTTTGGGTGGGGTTTGCTTCTTGGCCTGAGATGCAGTAATGGGGTTCTTGGATGGGTTAGACTTGCTCTTCATTTAAGAGGCAGAGGTGAAATTTGGCCAGAAGCTATCTTAAGTCATAAATTGAATGCAGATCACAGGTGCCTTGCACAACAGGACAAGGAGTTTAATAATTATATTGCAGGGATTGGGCAACAAAAGGAAAATCTAGAAGTGACATGCCCTCTAGACAAATTCTTTTGATTGTAGGCATGAGGAATATAGAGACTGCCCAGCTCATTTTGATGAGGGCTAATAGTGGTTGTGGTCATTTACACAAAGGATGAAATTTTAGGCAGAATTGAAGTGTAAGATGAAGCCAAGATTTCTTCATGGGCAGTTGTGGATTGTGGAGAGGCAGGCAATGCAGGCAGAAAAACAGGTCACAGGATTGGGGAAGGTTATGGTTTCAGGTAAGGCTTTGTGTACATTGGCTAGGGATCTTCCTCAGAAAAATGTAGCCCTCGCCAGACAAGAGCTCTCTCACTCCAGTTCTCCAAACCAATTCTCAGACCAGGGGATTCACTTTGGCCCTCAGAGTTTAAGACAACTCTTGGCCAAATTTCATCTCTTGGAAATATTATTTTACCTGCAACTTCCTAGAACATACTCACCAATGTCTCTCATGGCCCCAGGGATTTGCACTTGTTTTTCCCTCTGTCTGGAACAAGTTTTCCCAAACTCTTGCTTATCTGCCTCACAAACTTTTATACTCATTTTCTGCTCTCATATCAAATGCCAGTTATCTGTGGAGTCTTTTTGATAACCCGGGCTGATGTATGCCATCCTTCTTCCCCTCTTTTGCCATGTTGTGTATGTGACCTCTTGTAGAACAATTGTATTCAATAGTTTACTGCCTGGTTATTTTTCCCTCAGCCACTATTACAGGGAATCAGATTCCCTTTTACCAGTGAATCATATATACTTTTAATCCTTTTCTTTTTCATTTGAAAAAGAAAAGAAACCCATGTTTTGTGTTAATGGAAAAAAAGAAATGATAGAAAATCCCTTTCTCAAGTATATTCCCTTATTCACTGATATGAAATGCTCTCTCCAATTTAGATCATCCACATGAGTGTGAAATCATCAGAATTGATGGTCAAAGGAGGAAGGAATTGGAAGACATTGATCCAGGAGCCAAAGTCTTCTGGGTGGAGGACATGGGATCAGTGTGATTTGAGCCTCAAGAAAGCCTACCACTCTAACCCCATGATATTTGGCAGGATATAGAAAGTAGAATAATGTAGTAAGAGCTTACCTTCCCTTAATTTTGTACTCTTGTCACATTATTGTGCATATGAACTTTACTGCAATGGGTATAATATTATTTGAATGAGTCTATGGTCTTTGTAATTTACTTTTTCAGTTAACGCAAGTCACTTTAAATGTGAAATAGCTATTAAAACTACTACTTCCTATCCAAATGCTCCTTGGATTATGTTGGAATTACCATCAATAAACCTAGGTAAGTTGAAAATATTATAAATCAAAAATGTATGGAATACACCTAACCTACTGCACATCGTAGCTTAGTAACACAGTACATTGTTGAGTCTCAGTGGTTTCTCCTGGTGATTGTGAGGCCAGGTGGCAGCTACAGCTCACTGCTTCTGCCCAATATCACGAGAGTATCAGACTGCATGTAGCTAGCCTGAAAAGATCAAAATTCAAAATACGGAGTGCCATATCTACTACACTATAAATCAAACCATCATAAGTTGGGAAATGTCTGTACTAGAATTAGTATTATTAGTATTAACAGGGTTTTACAAATATTGGGTTTTATGATATTAAGAAAAGATAAAGGTTCTGCTAAATTCTAATAGGGTAAACTGCCTTTCAGTCTAATTGGTTCCAATATTAGTCAATGACGTACATATGCAAGAATTGAGGTGGCATTAAACACCTAGTGAAACAACTTTTGTATATTTTTGTTTGATACATGGTTTATATGTGTTACAAATAAGTATTTTATTATGTCAGTTTCAATGAATTCTAGGATGAAATGCCCATGAGCACATTTTTAAAAGTAAAGACGAGGGACAGAGGGTGTAGCTCAGTGGTGGAGCATTGTCTGGCATACATGAATCCCTGGCTTCCAAACCAGAATTGAAGAAAAGTGGCAAAGGTGAAAAATCATGTGTACTTTCATTTTGTATAAGTACTAGAAGCAGAATTGCAATGCAATTCTTCACTGTACTCTAAAATGAATAAGTCCTGACAATTGGAGGATCTTTTTTGTGTGCAAACAAAATAATGTCTTCAGAATGCAGCTTTATCCACTCTTGAAGTAGTATTAAGTTTAGAATAAGCATCCAATCTGAAAGTGTAAGAAATAATAGCTACATTTATCTGTAGCCGTAAAGAATAGCGAAATCAAGTTTTTGTAGCAAAGTAGATGGTACCGGTGGACATTATGTTAAGTGAAATAAGCCAGACACAGAAATACAAGTACTGCATGTTCTCTTTCATATGTGGAAGTTAGAAAAATGTCAGCCTGAATGTAGAACAGTGATTATTATAGGTTGAGAGGGTAGATAATGGGAGGCTGGATTTTGTTCTTGTGGTGTTGGGGAACAAATCCAGGAGCTTGTGTGCACCAGGCAGGCACTCTGCATCCCACGGGGCTGCATCCCCAGCCCAAGACACTGGATTTGAACAGGGCATGCTGTGTACATGTGCTGAAATATCACATTATGCCCTGTTAATAAGTAAAACTAATATATCTTTTTTTTTTTTTTTGCGGCACCGGGGATTGAACTCACAGCCTTGCGCCTGCCAGGGCAGGCGCTTAAGCCACTGAGCCAAATTCCCGGCCCTGGTTTTCTGAGGCAGGGTCGCACTATGTAGCTCAGGTCGGCCTTGCGCTCGCGTTGTAGCCCAAGCCGGCCTCAAACTCACAACGCTCCGCCTACCTCAGCCTCCCGAGTGCTGGGATTAAAGGCGTGCGCCACCACGCCCGGCTATAAAACTAATATATCTTAAGAAAAAATAAAACTTTAAAATGTCAGACTTTGAAGGCTCTGGTAGTTTTAGTGATTTCTTTATGTGGAGTTTGACAGATTCCTGAATTTAGTTTCCAGTTTAGGGTCAAGAAATAACAGAGTGACAAACAGGATAGCAAACATGGGAATGATGCTTAATTTATGCAAATCATTCATGTATGAATGAAAGAAATGTATCTGTATGTGATATATCTTGCTTCTTTTTTTCCCATTCCCCTTTCTTCTCTTCAACCCCTCTTCCCCTCATTTACAAAAGTTTTGCTTCCATTTTCCTTTCTATTCTTTTTCCTTGTCCTTTCTTTCCTTTTTCCCCTCTAAAAACAATTTCTTAATGTAATTAAATATCAATTAATATTTGATTTTCTGATTGTCTCATGAATTGCTTTTAAAGTTTTTTTTTTCAAAATGGTATCCAAACCAAGTGCAACATTGTATTTTGTTGTTGAGTCTCTATAAAGAACTATAAATTTCCCTTTTCCTCATTCCCTATTAAATATCTTTTATAACTGAAGAAATCTGGTCAATTTTCACATTTTATTTTATTTTATTTTATTTTATTTTTTTGCGGCACCAGGGATTGAACTCACAGCCTCGCGCCTGCCAGACAGGCACTTAAGCCGCTGAGCCAAACTCCCAGCCCTGGTTTTTTGAAGCAGGGTCGCACTATGTAGCTCAGGCCGGCCTTGCACTCGCGTTGTAGCCCAAGCCGGCCTCGAACTCACAACGCTCCTCCTACCTCAGCCTCCCGAGTGCTGGGATTAAAGGCGTGCGCCACCACGCCCGGCTAATTTTCACATTTTAGATTTGGCTGATTGTTTCCAGTGATGACACGGAACTTATTCAGTATTCATCATAAACTGGGAGTCAGAGGTGGACAATTGATTAGACTTAAGTTTGATTTTATTTTTTAACTTTTGGCATCAGTACACCATAGGTGGTACTATATACCATCCACTGTCTCATATCAGGAGGCACATAATATGTGGTTGTCTAGCTTATTAATGCTAAAATTTATCAATAGACTCATGTGGTTGAGTTTCCCATTATCATTTTACATAATCTTTTTTATTCATTTATGATCATTGTCTTAGATTAGTGGTCCTTTACTGGAGGGGATTTCATCCCCTAGGGGACATTTGACAATGTCTGGAGACATTTTACTCCTAATCATTATATAAAAAAAACTATCGCATTCTGTAGTACTCCAATTTATAGCTCTACTATTATTCAACTTCTTCTTAGTTGTGGACATTTTTCCCCCCAGTGTTTTGTTATCACACATAGTGCTGCAATGAATAGCCTTATGCATGTCATTTCGTGCTTTAGCTAGTGTATCCTTGGGTTTGCTTCCTAGAAGTGGGATTGCTGAATTGAATGATGAGAACACCTATCATTTTGCTAGAACTGCTGAACTTGCCTCTACTGAGGTCATATAATTTTGTTTGTATTGCTTTTTTGTGGTTTTAAAAAGGATTAAGAATTTGAAAAAGAATAAAAGCACCCTATCAAAATTTTTCTCTGTCACTTTAGGTGCAATCTAACACTATTTACCCTCCAGATTTGGAAGAGTCATTTTGAACAAGCATGAGAAATCAGATTCCATACTTTGGTAAGTAGAATTACAGTGTGCTGTGCATTGAGCTTCTGTTTAAGGATAGGCCCAAGGTAAAGCTATATCCTACAGGGCCAGCCTCCAGAAGTGAACTCAGATTTGGGGTATTTTCTTAAAAGGCAAAGGTAAGATAGGTAGTTGGCCAGATATTGTGGCCATGCAGGAGGCTTACAAGAGAGCATGTAGTGCAGATAGGTAGCGAATCAAAAGTGGAAGTCCATTGGGACATCAGGTTGAAGGGCTACAGGCAGAGATACTGAAGATTGAAGGAAGATAGAGACATAGTAGCTGGAAGCAATCTGTGATGAAGACTGGGGAGATGGCTAGTTGGTACATGATGCAGTATAATTTTCATTTTTCACGGCATCTCTACAACCATGAATTTGTTCTCTGAGCCTTTCTTTTAGGCAAAGAAGGCCATGGGCCATTTGTATCACATGGGTGTAGGCTACTCAGGGCGAGATGCATGCTTGAAGGAAGCCTTGAACTGTTCCATTCAGTAGCCCTTTCATAGCTCTAGGCCCACTGCTTTCCTCTGTAGGGTAGGCATCTCCCAGAAGCCTGTGGTGGATCCTCATTCCGCATTCCTCTTACCTGATTGTTGGCGTGGCTGTGGGGGTACAGGGGTGCAAGGCCTAGTCCTGTTGCACTGGTAATCAGGAGCTGCTGAGCTGACTCTTGGTCATTTTGAATGGGTCATTAGGCTGGCTGTTCCTGGGTTTAGGGCATTTTGGCATGGTCCAAATCAGATGGGTGGAGTTCAACTCTTGGACTGAGGGACACTGGTATTGAGTGAACTTGCTGTTTTCCCTTTCTTTTGCCCCGAGAAGACTCGTTGGCCACTAGTGAGACATAAAGCATCTGGAAAAAGTAGGTAACAGACATCTCATTGTTGAAACTAGGTATATTTTAAATAGAAAGTGGTATAGAAGCAGAGTAAGCATAAGCAAATACAAGATACTTAAAAAAATTTTTTTTGCAGTGTTGGGGATCAAATCCAGGACTGAATGCAAGTGCTCTATCACTGAGCTACATCCCCAACCTCTTTAATGTTTTTGTGCCTCAGTTTACTCTTGTGTATTAGGACAATGCTAGTACCTACTTCATTAATATGTTCTGAGGTTTAAATAACTTAGTAAATTACTTATAAAATAGTGATTGGCATATAATAAGTAATCAATGTTAATTAGTATTGTTAAATTATAATTATTGCATGTAAATCATAAATCTTATGGTGTCATTGCCATGCTTAAAACCCCCAAAGGATTCTCAGTGCAACTGGGATAAGATTCAAGTCCTGTCTGATGGTTTGAAAATCTCCAGGTGATCTGATCCCTTCCTGCATCTCTGTTCCCATTTTCATCTTAAACTTTGCTCCTATTTGGTCACCAAACTCAAGCCATTCTGGCCTTATTTTCATTTCTCAAAATCATCAAGCACTCTTTAGTCTCAGATCCTTTGCACTTGCACTATCCTTTTATAATTAGGATAAAATTTTGAGAAATGATATAAAATGCAGAACCCATAAACACCATCTTAAACATCATATGGTAAAATATAGAATAAAATGTAATGGTCAATGCTAAATGGGAAAGATATTTATATATTAGAATCTGAGATACAAAGGACTAATAGCTCATTTGTTAAGAATGCAAACTCTAGATTCAAACTGCTGAATTTGAATTTCACGTCTATCACTTACTAGTTATGTGTCCTCAGGTGTCATTCAATCTTTCTATGCCTCAGTTTCCTTATCAGATGAAGATAAAAGTACTTCTTAAAGCAAGTGAAATAGAACAGCTCTTGGCATATTTCAGGTGCCATTTAAATGTTACTTATTAGGGTGATTAACAGGAAGTCACAAGAAAACAAGACAAAAGATGTGAATAAGTAGTTCACAAAATAAATAGAAATGGCCAATAAACTTATGAAAATGTAGTAGACTTCACTCATGATGAAAGACATTCACTCGCTTACTTCACAAATATTTAAATATGTAACGAGTTCCAAAGAGGCATTGGAAATATAATAATGAGCATCTTATTCTCATGGAGTTTACATAATATCTGTGTGATATTTAATATATTCATGTGGTTATTTAATACAACATGTGGTGATGGGGGAAACAAAGCAGGGATTAAATGGGGATGGGGTGCTATTTTATAGAGTGGTCAAGGAAGGGACTCTGAGATTTAGGGAGCAATCTAAAGCAAGTAAGGAGAAAGCCACGAGAATTTCTAAGGGAAGTTTTCCAAATAAAAGAAGCAATAAGGGCTAGACCTGGAAGCAGGAACCAGCTTAGTTGATTCAATGACCAACAATAAGTTTAGCTTGTTTGAGTCAAGGTGTAATTAATAGGAAGTAAGGTATGAGAGAACAAGGCCATGATCAGTAGGGCCTGAAAAGCCAGGATGAGGACCTGAGATTTCACAAAGAGTAATGATAGAAAGCGTAATATTGCTTAGGAATTGTATAACTGAGATCCAGATAACAACTTAAAAAGATAACATTTTGAGCATTACACTGATTCTAAAATACTACTGACTATGAGAAACAGCAGTAATTTATGTACCACCAAGAAAGGTAAAAAATGCTGCCAAACTTAATCATAAACTGTTGTTCAAAGTTTTCAGCAATGTGTAAACATGAAAAGATGTATCTCTTACAGTTGTTAAAATACAGTATCTTTTTCCTCATGTAACAATAAGCCCTGAGATGAGTTTCTGGTCTTTCTATTGTGACTGGTTACAGGATTGCTACTCAGTTGTCACCATTAAATCCTTATTCCTTGGAGAAAGAAAGAGGAAGTGGTGAAATGCCTTTTAGTTTTCCATATTAATTTAAGGATCCCTTTGTAAATCTTCCTTTAAAACTCATTGGAATTTTTATTGGAGTTTCATTAGAGATGCAGATCAACTTGAAGACGATTTTTGTATATTAAAGTCTCATTTAAATTTCACATATTTTATATATATATGTAATTTATATTTCCATAGAAAATTTCTCACACTTTTTAGGGGGAACAGAACTGGTTGTGATTGGTAGGGAGAGAGGTACTTTCACTTTTCATGTCATGTGGTTTTCTATATCTTTAAAAAACACAAATATTGTACAAAGTACTTCTGAGAAATAAATACAAACCAGCAACTTTCAAAGTGGAGCATGCATTACTCTATGGCACAGGAGTTTGAAGGGAATCAATTTCTACTCCAAAATTTCACATGGTGTCTTAAAACTGATCTGCTAGAGAAAACACTTGTGGAGGAATCAAGTTGGCTGTCTTTCTCCATCTCCCCCTTCACATGCTCCTTTTTTCACTTACAAAAGAAACGCATATCCTTTACTCATCCTGAATTTTACCTAGATGCACTGCCCTGTGGTGTAAAACCCTCAGGGCACCAGAGAGACAATTCCAAACACTGCTGTGGTGGGTGGCTGATAAACAAACCGCTCTAAGAAATGAATAGGGAGAAATCCTTTTGCACTTCAGATGGTTCCCAATTTTTTTTTGTTTGCAATAAAATTGAAAGAAAACTCAGTAGAGTCATCAGCTGATAAATCATGACAAATAATTTTGAAGATAAATCACTGTGTAAATTCTCCTCACATATCTCCAAAGGAATTCTTGAGTGAGATTGCTAAAACAAAGCATCTATTTCCATTTACACATTTATGTAAGGATGATTTCTGTGTACTAACATTAAGCCAGACAAAAATAGAAAGAGAATTGATGCTGAATTCTTTCTCACTCTAGCAATAAGAATTATTTATCTACGAATATATCCACTGTTTTTTCAAAAAAGCTTTACCAAGCCCTATCTGCAATAAGCTTTTATGTTTAATAATTACATCAGAATTTTTAATATTTACAATCTTTTGATCCATCACATTCTGATACTAATTGTTATTATAACTTCAGAAAGAGCAAAAATTTTTCGCTATGCAATTCAACTTGGCCTTGAACTCACTTAGTAGCCCAGACTGGCCTCGAAATGGCAACAATTCTCCTGCCTCAGTCTCTCAAGTGCTGGGATTACAAAAAAGCAAAATTTTAAACAACACTTAAAAAGCCTTATGATCACAGGAACACTTCAAGAGTATTTATTTAGTTAGTTAGGTTTTTTTTTTTTTTTGATGTGGGGTCTGGATATGTAGTGCAGGCTGGCCTCCAACTCATAAGTGCATGGATTACAGGGGTGCATCACCACACCCGGTTTAGAGAGAATTTAAATAGTAAAACATATACATATTTTTGCTACAGAGTAACATGATAAAATAATCTATAAAACTGTTTCAAGTACAAAGTATATTTTGTTTGAACAAAATTCTGCTGTAAGAGTAGAATTAAGAACTCATGAGAAAAGGGAAAACGTACAAATTGTAACTGTCAAAGAGCTTGGTTATGAATCTTTAAAATAGAGAATGGTGCCTCTGAAATTTCTAAGGTATTTAGGTTTCACCAGATTCATGTAAAATAGTGACATAATGGTTTTATTTTCGAAGGTTAAGACACTTATCAGAAATTACATTTTTGCAGCCAGTTGACATGATACAGAATTTTAGATGTCAACCTAAACATACATGAAGGAACACAACGTTTTTCAGAATAGTTTGAGATAGCATTTTGATATAAAGCAAAAGTTTTATATAAACATACAAAAAGTAACAAGGAATTGTCATTTACTCTTTTGCCACCTTGTGGTTAGAGGTGTACTTAGCATTCAAGTGCATAGATTGAGCAGGAGCTGTCTTTCCTAAGGTCAGTCCCTTCTGTCAGCGCTTGTCAGGACTTGTGAGGCAGACATGGTGATACAGTATTTGCCCAAGACTGAATCCAGACTCAAAGAACCACTAAGAACCTCAAGATTATAGTGACAGACTCTGAATGTGATTCAAAGCAAAAGCAACATACAACAAGGAAAAGAATGTAAGGAAGTGCAACTAAATTGTGATTTTTCCCACAGAGACCACTTTAAAAAATCATATATATATATATTTTGGTGCCATTTCTTTGCTAGTGACCTAGACACTTCCCTAGCGTCAGTATGCTTTTTGCAGAAGCCAGCCCTGATTCTGACCCTGGGGTAAGTGTCCTTGGTTCAACATCTGGTTGTGAGTGGGTGCTGAATAAATATCCATTGAGTGAATGGTGGCAGAGCCCTCCATTTCCAGCACATGCTGGTCTGGGAGACTCAGGTGGAGTGTGGGCTTCTGCAGGGAGTTGATCAGAAAGGCAATCAGGACATCATAGTTAGTTTTCCATGGTAGAGTCTCAGGTACTCAGAGATCTTTGGGTCTCTTGATTGTCTCTGAAGATATCAATTAGGAAGAGAGCACCCTCACTCCTGCTCACCATGCTCCCTGACCTCAGTCACTTTTAGCCACAGCAACAGTAGCATTCCTTCAGGGGATATATTAGTAGTTCCTCTGGTTGTAGGCCACAAACGTAGACACTTGCTGGAAGAAACCTTGGGTGCTTCAAGGAACTGAAGGCAGAGCTGTTTTAGGAAGAACAGGCACCAGGGGAATCCTCAGCTGGATGGGAACCAGGCATCCAGCTCAAGGACTCTGGGTTCCTGATGACTGCCTCCTGCTGCTAACCCCAGGGGATCTACCCCACGCCTCCCTGAGGGGAAAATCAGGTGGATGGTGGCATCCATCCGTGCTGAACAGGGAGAACTTTTGCTGGGGTATAATCAGGCAGCACAGTCCCACAAGACAGCCAGTGTGCACTAGACCACAGCCAGCTGCTGCCAGGACTCAGGGATCTGACTCTTAAAACATTCTCTCCTTTCAGCCTCTTGTACTGATGACTGCTTTGGACCACACTTCTTGAGACCAGTAGCTGCAGCTGCTTCCTGACACCCTCAGCAGTGCTCAAGACCCGAGCCACCTGAGCTCATTCCTGAGCTCATTCCTCAGGGGCCCCCAGGTGCAGCTACCCCGTGCCAGCAGTCCTTTAGCACGGGAGTTCCTGTAAGTCTCCAAGACAAGTGCCCAACCCCTTCTCTGTGCTGGCAGCTCCACAAACTTCCACTCCTACCTGCTGCCTACTTTGGGGCTCTGTTGGGGCTTAAGGGTCTCGCGACTGTGTGGAGTAGCATAGGCCACTCTCTCACCCGTAGGGAAGGAGTCAGCTGTAGGGATGGTCCCTGGGCTGCTCAGCTTCTGCTGGACCAGAAGGTCAGCTGCCAAACCCTCATTCCACCCTCAGCTTTGGGAGCCTGAGGGGGAGGTGAGGAACCAGTTCAGACTGCAGGGCGCTGATAAAATGGGAAAGGGGACGCGCCACTTCGGCCCAGCGGTCTTGGAAGCACTGCCTCTGGAATCTGGGGTCCAGGCCTGCCCCGAATGGAGCTGGAGCTTCATTCTGTGTGGAAAGGGCAGGAACTAGGTGGGAGAGGAGACTGGGACAGACTGGAGGCAGGTTCTGCCGCCGGATGATAGCTGGTCATGGCTTCTGCCTGCGCTCCCCGAGCCACCCCCCCCCCCGCACCCTGTAAGGGGACGTTTCGCAGCCTCAGAAACATTCCTGGACTTGGCAAACATTCGACCCCGCTCCCATAGTGCTAAAGGGAGGCAGTGTGGACGAAGGGAAGGACGAGGAGAGGGGAGGAGACGACCAAGGGGGTCAGAGCAGCGATTGGAGCTGAGAACTGGAAGGGCCTTAAAGAGACTGCGCGGTCCCCGCCCCCCTTCCCGCCAGCCTCAATGAATTAGAGCTGTGTTTCCCAAACTTGCCTGATCATAAGCAGCCTCTTGGGCCCTAGTTAGAGATACAGGTTCCGGAGTACCGCCTTTCTAGAATGTGATCCAGTACAGCCGAGGAATCTGTAATTTTAACACGCTCCCCCACGTGATTCTCGTGAACAAGCAAGTTTGGGGAATATTGAATTAAAGGAAACAGGGCCTGGCTGCCGAAGCGGCCTCCGCTAGGGGGCTTCTGTAGGAGGATTCCCGGGGGCGTCGCCTGCTTCCGCCGCCGCCTCCTTCAGTGAAAGTCCCTCTTGGGTCCAGCTGCCACAGTCACCGCGCTCCCTCAGGCCGGGCGGGGGACACCCCAGGTCTGCGTGGCCCCCGCGCCGCCACGCCCAGTGGCCGCCCTAGCCCTGAGATCAGGGGGAGGAGCCGCCACCAGTGGAGGCGGAGGAGCTGGAGGAGGCGGAGGAGGCGGAGACGGCGGAGACGGCGGAGAGGAAGGTGGTGGCGGAGGCGAAGGTGGAGGGGAAGGTGGAGGCGGCAGGGAAGGTGGAGGTGGCAGGGAAGGTGGACGCCACCGAAAAGGTGGAGACCGCGGGGAAGGTGGACGCCGCGGAGAAGGCGGAGACGGCGGAGACGGCAGAGGGTCCGGGCCGCCAGGCTGAGCTCAAGCTGGAGCCCGAACCCGAGCCGGTACGGGAAGCGGAGCAGGAGCCGAAGGGGGAGCCGAAGCAGGAGCTAGAGGATGAGAACCCAGCACGGAGCAGCGGTGGTGGCAGCAGCGACGAGGTTCCTCCCCCTACCCTTCCCTCCGACCCGCCGCGGCCCCCAGATCCCTCTCCGCGTCGTAGTCGTGCCCCGCGCCGCCGACCCCGGCCCCGGCCCCAGACCCGACTCCGTACCCCGCCGCAGCCTAGGCCACGGCCCCCGCCCCGGCCCCGGCCCCGGCGCGGCCCTGGGGGCGGATGCCTGGATGTGGATTTTGCCGTGGGGCCACCAGGTTGTTCCCACGTGAACAGCTTTAAGGTGGGAGAGAACTGGAGGCAGGAACTGCGGGTCATCTACCAGTGCTTCGTGTGGTGTGGAACCCCAGAGACCAGGAAAAGCAAGGCAAAGTCGTGCATCTGCCATGTGTGTGGCACCCATTTGAACAGACTCCACTCTTGCCTTTCCTGTGTCTTCTTTGGCTGCTTCACAGAGAAACACATTCATGAGCACGCAGAGACAAAACAACACAACTTAGCTGTAGACCTTTATTATGGAGGTATCTACTGCTTTATGTGTAAGGACTATGTGTATGACAAAGACATTGAGCAAATTGCCAAAGAAGAGCAAGGAGAAGCCTTGAAATTACAAGCCTCCACCTCAACAGAGGTTTCTCACCAGCAGTGTTCAGTGCCAGGCCTTGGTGAGAAATATCCAACATGGGAAACCACCAAACCCGAGTTAGAGCTGCTGGGGCATAACCCACGGAGAAGAAGAATCACCTCCAGCTTCACCATTGGCTTAAGAGGACTAATCAATCTCGGCAACACGTGTTTTATGAACTGCATTGTCCAGGCTCTGACCCACACTCCGATCCTGAGAGATTTCTTTCTCTCTGACCGGCACCGATGTGAAATGCCCAGTCCTGAGTTGTGTCTGGTCTGTGAGATGTCTTCACTCTTTAGGGAGTTGTATTCTGGAAACCCATCTCCTCATGTGCCCTATAAGTTACTGCACCTGGTGTGGATACATGCTCGTCATTTAGCAGGGTACAGGCAGCAGGATGCCCATGAGTTCCTCATCGCAGCATTAGATGTCCTGCACAGGCACTGCAAAGGTGATGAAGTTGGGAAGGCTGCCAACAACCCCAACCACTGTAACTGCATCATAGACCAAATTTTCACAGGTGGCCTGCAATCTGATGTCACCTGTCAAGCCTGCCATGGTGTCTCCACTACCATAGACCCATGCTGGGACATTAGTTTGGACTTGCCTGGCTCTTGCACCTCCTTCTGGCCCATGAGTCCCGGGAGGGAGACCAGCGTGAATGGGGAAAGCCACATACCGGGCATCACCACTCTCACGGACTGCTTGCGAAGGTTTACAAGGCCAGAGCACTTAGGAAGTAGTGCCAAAATTAAATGTGGTAGTTGCCAAAGCTACCAGGAATCTACCAAACAGCTCACAATGAATAAATTACCAGTTGTTGCCTGTTTTCATTTCAAACGGTTTGAACACTCAGCCAAACAGAGGCGCAAGATCACTACATACATTTCCTTTCCTCTGGAGCTGGATATGACACCGTTTATGGCCTCAAGTAAAGAAAGCAGAATGAATGGACAGTTGCAGCTGCCAACCAATAGTGGAAACAATGAGAATAAGTATTCCTTGTTTGCTGTGGTTAATCACCAAGGAACCTTGGAGAGTGGCCACTATACCAGCTTCATTCGCCACCACAAGGACCAGTGGTTCAAGTGTGATGATGCTGTCATCACCAAGGCCAGTATTAAGGATGTACTGGACAGTGAGGGGTATTTACTATTCTATCACAAACAGGTCCTGGAACATGAGTCAGAAAAGGTGAAAGAAATGAATACACAAGCCTACTGAAGTGCCACACAGACCTACCTGTAATGAAAGATGATGACACCTGTACTACAACGGGCATCGAGATTTAAAGGACCTACCTGACCATGGCTCATGGGCCTGACAGAGTAAGAATTGAACAATACCCAGTGTCCAAAAGGTCCTAAGTGGAAGATTAATAGAAGGGGAGGGAGAAGAGGCTCTAGTCGAAGCAGTCACTTAAAGGAAAATTAAATAGCAGGAATGTTCTTGGTGGGGAAGGCAGGAACAGGGAGATCGTGACACTGGTACATATCCTATATTCCTCCAAAAGGTTGTATGGGAAGGTGTGGGGGGAGGGGGGTGGTGTGTGTGTGGGGGTGTGTGCCCTTGTAATCGTAAAACATCTTTCTCCATGGGTGTTTCAGTTTCAGTTGACCAATCACATAACAGATATATGTTTGGGAGAAAAAGAAAAGTTTATAAAAATGTAGCCCATTACATACATGGGTATGAAAGCGGAAAAGTGGAGGATGCAGGGATATCTCATTGACAAACACCTTTGCCAGTTTCTTTGTATTTGTGATTTTTTTGTGCTATTAAATCCAGTATTAAAAAAGAAAAGCTCACGTGGGCTAGTAAAAGAAGAAATAAGGGGGCTTGTATAAGGGGAGCAGTTGCTCCAGAAGTAGAGAAGACAAGAAATGCTGTAAGATAAGCAATCAACACAGACAGGCCTCAGCTGACAGTGTAGTGTGTGAGTGTTTTTTAAAAAACTGTATGATATACTTGAGCAAATCAATGAACCTCTTTGCGATTGTTTTCTCATCTGTAAAATGCAGATAATTCCTTCCTTAAAAGGGTTGTTGTTAAAGATTAAATGATATAAAATGTGTCAAAGTATAAAGTAAAAGGCTTGGAACTTTGTAGGAACTCAGTAAACGTTTGTTGGATCTGAATCTGAACCTTCTTTGGACTGGGCATCAGAGGTGAAGGTCAGTCCCATCTGAGACTCATGGACAGAAAGGACATATCACATGCAGTCACATATGTGAACACAAACACAATCTTAAGAGCTGTCTCCCCAATACTGTCTACTTGGAGCCTTGAGGTAATGAACTCCACTGTTGTCCCTGTGTACAGGGCATCACAGTTGATGTCACACCCAGGATTGGGGTTTGGGGGTAACCACAACTCTCCACAAAAGGTCATTATTCTGTCCATTCGGAAGATATGTCATTTTAATGACTCGGCACACCATTGATGGGATTCTCATGGCTAATGGTTTCCACATGAAGGTATTTGGTGGTCTTTGCCTTCTAAAAGCATTATGGATATAGCTGCCACATTTACCTGCAGGCATAGATAAGGAGAAAGACTGTTTTCCAAAGCTCACTGGTCCATCACCCCAAAGATGTTGATTGAGTGGCTTGTTGGCCCCTTCCCTGATCCTGACAGAGAGCAGAGCAGCCTGCAGAGAGCTAAGCCGAAACAGATGGGATGAGCCCAGGATGAGGTAAGCACTGTGAGTCCTCTCCTCAGCATCAGGTACAAAAGTAACTATTGCCTAGAAAAGCCTGGGAGGGAATTGAATATATATCAGATCCACTGGCTCTGATAAAAGGCTGGGTGCCCCATGGCTTCCTGCACCTACGTTGTGGTCAACTCATTTGGAAATACAGATTTATTGGTGTGATTGTGGGTGCCTCCGCAATGAACCTACAGCCTTTTTTCAGGCAGTGGGTTATGTCTCTTCTCATACCCTAAGCTGCATCCTTAGATCCTAGTACAGTTCCTGGCACATAGTAAGTCAGTGGTCAAAACATTTACTCAGTGAGTGGATGGGTGGGTGAATGAATGAACTGAGACACTTTCCTTTCATAACCAAAATGTCTTCAACACCCGGGGCCCATAATCCTCAGGAGAAAATTTTAAAAATTATTAGTTCTGGTGTTTTGTAGGATAGGGAAGATCAAGAGATAGATGACTTCGGGTGTCACTTGGCAGCTTTATGTTGGGTATCTTTTGGGATATGTCCTCATTCCTCGTGTCTGCCGCAGGAAGAGTTCAGTTAGTCATGTGCCACCAGATTCTGACTACTTGCACTGTATTTTAACATTTTAAAGTATTTTTATTTGGAAATAAATTCAAACTTACAGGAAAGGTGCAAAAATAAAAATAGTATCAACATATCTTTTACCTAGATTTACCTATTGTTAACATTTTACCCCATTTGCTTTATCAGTTATATATCTGTGCTTTCATTATTGTGTTTGAACTCTGTGAGGATAAATTACATACTTCACGGCCCTTCATACTGAAATGCTTCAGTGGGCATTTCCTAAGAGTAGGCGTATTCTTTCCATCACCACAGTATAGCTTCAGAAAAATTAGCATCGATTTGGTGCTTTTATCTATCTACCATTCATACTTCAGTTTTGTCTGTTGACCCAGAAATGTTCTTTACAACGTTTCCCACCTGAATTACAGGATCTGGTCTAGGGTGAGGTCCTCATTTAGACATCATGTCCTTTTAGCTTCCTTAAATCAGAAACATTTCCACAATCTTTCTTTGTCTTGTATGGTATTACATTTTTCATAGATAGAATGTTCCTCAAACTAGGTTTGTCTGATACAGAAGCTATGTTTTAAATACCCTACACTCTGTAATATTCAAAGAGGAATATTCACTGAAGGGTGAATGGTTTGAGATGCTGAAGCTGACCTCCCCATTCCAGATGGTGGAAGATACAGCCACCAGAGGGAGCAGCTGTGCCTGGCATTTCCTGACTGAACTTCGCACCTCTGTCTGCAAAACAGGATTCTCCCAAAGCAGCAGGGGAGCTATTCAAACCTAGCCCTGTGCCCCTAACAGTCACCAAGCCCCAGATTGAGTCGTGGAATATAATGGCAGGCAAGGGCATGCTTTCAGAGCACGCAACTGTGGGACTCAGGCAGCATATATATTCCGTGGGTATGTGTTAACTGAACATACTGAGACTTGGGTGTGTTTGAGCATATCTGGTGTATGACCAGGTACCTCCAACACTGGAGACTTTAAGGGGATTAGGAGCTAGAACCCGGGCACCTTCAGCAATATTTGTATGGTGGATATAGTGCACATCAGCAGCAGACGTGTGGATGGAGGGAATGAGTAACTATTTCTTAAGGGGCTTCATTAACAGTATACAAAGATGAGACCCAGAATAAGTAAGAAAAAATATGAAAGATGGTGAAAATAGATGGTGGGAACTTTCAGATACAATTGACTTATTTTTGAACTCAGGCTGGAGTTCCTATATGAGCAGATAGGGGCAAGAAGCTGTGAAATTTAATTCTCTAATCACAAGCTGGCAAGGCTGACACTCATTTTAAAGGATGTGATAAAAAATATAGTGAATGTTTAACTAAAAAAAATTTCAGTAAAAGGCACATTTTTATTAATTCTCCTCAAAATATGCCCCCTTGCTTCAAACATATTTACCCTGTAGTTCTTGCTGCTTTCTGAAGCAGTTCTGGAAGTCCTTTTTTGTGAGTATTTTTGTGGCTGCCTTGATGTCCTGAATCTATTCAAAGTGTTTGTTGAAATTCCTATCAAATAAAAACCGTCATGATGTATCCTCATCAATGTTATTTGCCCAAATCTGGCACTGTAATGTCTGACTCTTCCCTAGAATTAAAATGACCATTGAAGGCAAACATTGATTCAGGACATGGAGGCAACCCTGACAGCACAACAAAAAAGACTCAGGAAAGAGGACTTCCAGAATAGCTTCAGAAAGTGGCAAGAATGATGAAACAAGTGTTCAAAGTTAGGGGGAATATTTTGAGGGGGATTAATGACAATGTATCTTTTACTGTAATCATTTTTAAAATCTTTTTCAACATTCACTGTATTTGTTGATCATATCTGATATATGTAGATTTAGGGCAGAAGTAAAAGATGTCTGCTCAAAACTGAAGGCCTTAACCACCCAGAGAGCTCCTGTGATTTCTTGGCCTAACCTGGTTGAAAATCTAGAATCTTGCCATTGCCCATTTCCTAGACTTGTGAGATACTGAAATTGACTCTGCTTTACAGGTCCCATAGATAATTGCCTCATCTCTTCACTATCTACAGGGAATCTTGATCAGAGGTGCCATCAAAATGTCTTTTCCAGAACTGAGTGTGGTGGCATATGCCTTAATCCCAGCACACGGGAGACGAGGAAGGGGGATCACCATGAATTTGAGGCCAGCTTGGACTACATAGTGAGTTCAAAGTCAGCCTGAATTACAAAGCGAGACCCTGTCTCAGAAAACAAACAAAAAATATCTTTTCCAATCAGAAAGCAGAGTGTTCTATTGTCAGTTATAGATCCAATGCCAGGAACCTGCATGTACTCCAGCTATATATTTCACACCCAGAAGTGAAGGCTTAGGTCCTCTGAGAGTATGTACTCCAGCAACTCATAGCAATGTGTCATTACACACTTACCTTCCCCTGCAGATGACTCAGTACCATTTTTAAACTTTTGTGTTGAATTATATTAAATAGGAAAAGTGCACATATCAGCTATAACGATGAATTTCTACAAAATGAATACATTTCTGTAAAAAGCATTCAGATTAAGAAACAAAGACATCTATCCTGACTCACGGTAGGTGAGTGTTGCCTGTCTATACTTTTTGTAAATGGGACTAGTCAATGTGTACTCTTTTATATCTGAGTAAATTTGCTCAGTATAATTTTATAGGTTTAGAAATTCAAGTCTTATCAAGAAAAATTAGAAGAAACTTCATTATTTCCATCTAATGAACTGAGAGTAGGAATCCCTATTCTTCCCAGGGATTTCTGACACACTGAACCCAAATGGGCCCATTGAATTCAAATGGACCCATTGCAAAATTGAACCTTGAGAATGTCCATAATCTCACTTGGATACAAGAAAGTGATCACTGGAGAGCACCCTTCCTAAGAAGATTATGTTGATTTAAATATCCAGAAATACTAATCTTGGGCAACACTTTAGCCTTTTTCCTAATAACTCCTGAATGAGATATTGTATTCTACCAGATCTCCAACTACAAGCATCACCAGCTAATAACTAGTAACACCTGAAAAAATTAGCATATTGATTTCAGGGTCCCACATCCAGAGTTTATGATTCAGTAGATCTGAGATGGGGACTTGAGAGTCTACATTTCTAACACATTCCCAGGTGGTGTCCATGCTTCTGGTTCTGGTACCACACTTGGAGAACCACTGATTTAGTCTATGTGTTTTTTCTTCATGGTACATGAATCCTGAAGAGTCTGTGGAGATGCCTAGGGGAGCACCTTGGAGAACACTTTAGGAAGCAATGAATTGGTGAATTGGTGAGGATCAGAACTCTCCACCTCACTTTAACCAGAACAGCTTCCCTCTTGTTTTATATTTCGAGGCTCCCAGTAATATTTGAAGAAGGAGTTCTGCTACTGCCATGTTTGAAAGTTGAAAATTGCTGTGCTAAGAAATTTTACAAAATACACAGGTGGTGCATCTGGAGTATAATTGTAACACCATACATAGGCCCAGCCTTAAATGTGGCTGTAATCTAGATGTTCCTGAGCAGAACTTCATTTCTGGAACCGAAAAAGTGAGTATTTATGAGGATGGAAGTTATAAGGAAAATGCTTAATTATAAAGGTACAAAATTTTGTAAAATATGGTTTCTTCTGTCAACATAGCAAATTAAGATATATGAATAGTGCCTCCTCCACTGCAGACACATGTTAGCAGAATATGAACTATAATGAAATTTAAAATTTAGAGTTGAGCTTCAAAAACAAAAAAATATGTCTAGAAAAATGAAAAAGCCAGTGACAATGCAGTGACCCATTTGGGTATTGGTTCCAACATAAGGCCCTAGGTGCTGGGGGCTGGGAGCTGGGAGTCTCGTACCCACACAGGTACCAGCAACACAATGTCAGATCTGCCAGAGGCAGAGAAGATAAAACTTAAACATTGTTGTGAAGCTTTTAGTAGCTTTGCTTGTCCATTTACAGGAATTTGGGAATAAGCAGTAACAGGACTTAACTTATGCTCTATCTGGAACCACCAGGAAAAATAAAACCCCAGGCTTAGGTTACATCAGGTCTAAATTTTTCCTACTGTGTATTATGAGAACTGCATGCTGAAAGATTAAAATAAAAATTGGGCAATAATTATTGAAACCTCTAGAACCTCAGCAAAAACAAGTACATTACAGGATACATGGACCCCACTCCACCCCAAATAATCTTCTAAAATTGCTCAGAAACAAGCAACAATGAAAATACAGTTCTTGCACAGAAATGGTACAACCTGAAGGAGAGTCACCAGTTGGCATAAGGAGAATTTTTAGTATTCCCCCCACCAAAATGCAGGTGAGAACTACCACTCTTGGAATATAAAATTTTCCAAAAAACAGAACTAAGAAAGTTTACCTGGAATAGACTCCTAGTAAAGTAACTGTTGAAAGATATAGTTCAAAAAGAAGCAAATGAAAAGCAGAAAGAAGATACAAATAAAAGGCAAGGAGCAGCAAATAAAATTATAAATATGGAGAAATCTAAGTAAGTATTAAACATATAAAACAATAGTGGCATGGTGGCATGTGCCTATAGTTCTAGCTACTCTAGAGGCAAAAACAGGAAGATAGCTTGAGCCCAGAGATCAAGGTTAGTCTGGGAAACATAATGAGACCCCTGTGTTTAAAAAAATAATAAGGGAATATGAAAACAAGTGGGCTCTGAAGCACAAAAACATGCAGACAGCAGGGGATTGTTAATATTTGAAACATTGTAATGTTGTATTATTTGGGAAGATGATAGGGATGTTGCCTGAATTTAGACCTTGTTAAGTGTGAATGTTTAAACATTTAAGAGTGTAGACTTATAGTTTCTGGAATGGTAGATTTGGTTATTTCATTAAGGTTTCCTTAATCATTATTTAAGTAATGAAGAAAAGCTGGATAAAATCTTTTGAAGCAAGTTTTAAAAGCACCAAAGAGCCAAGGGGACAGAGATAAACTTCTAGCCAATTTCTGTAAGAATACTTGTAACTGAACGGTTAAGTAGAATATTGGAGTATGAAAGCCAATTTGCTGAAGGCATTTTCCTGCACTGCCCACCTTAACTTTGTTTCAGTGGCCACACATTGATAAAGGGAGAGAAGTCAAGGCTCAGGACTAACCCAAGGGAAGAGTTTAATAGGAGGCCTTTTCTACTTTAACTGTGACCTTAAAGGGCTACACCTTCTGCATAAGGGCCAAGCAGAACTGTAAGAGGCTTTCTTGGCACTACTTAGAACTCTCTTGCTAAAAAAGTGCAAAAAATTTCATTCCTGAGAAGATGAGGTCACACTCCAGGCCTCATAGACTTACTCTCCTATTACCCATGGCCTGGGTCACCCAGTGAATTTCAAGCCATGAACTTGGTTTTCAGTGGTCCTCAGACAGGTAGGAATTCAATGTATTTGGTAGAAACAAAGAATCTAGAGGAGAAGATATCCATCCCAGTCCTCAAGGAACCCTCCAAATAAATATTCAAGGGCAAAGAGCAGAAGCAGACTAAAATAGTCAAGTGCTCAAGGAATCTTGAGTTAGAACTAGTTGAAGGTAGTGGGATGATCTCCAATTTGCTGATTACTAACTTAGTAGTCTATACTCAGCTAAAATACTTTTAAAGAATGAAAGTGAAAATAAAAGAATGAGAGTGAAATAAAATATACTTTCAGAGAAAAATTCTTGAGTTCTTCACTAGTAGATCCTCACTAAAAGAAGATCAGAAGAATTTATCATACGTTTAAAAAAAAAGGAAAGTTATCCTAAGTAGATCTGTTTTTGGTGAAAGAAACTAAAGATGTTGGCAAACATGTAGACAAATGTAAATAAATTTTGAGGCATAAGACAATCATAATAATCATTGTAAGTGGGATTTGAAAAAGCAATCTAGACTTGAAATGTCAGGCAACTATAAGCTTATGAGTTATAAATTCATATCATCTGGAAGAAGGGTAAAAATTATTTTTCCAGTGTTACTCCTTTGTAAGCTAATTGTGCATGTTGTTATTTCTGTGGCAGCCATTTAAAAAGTAGAGTGTATGACTACCTAACTTACACACTAGAAGAAGGTGAAAATGAATGATGAAAAAGAGCATATAGGCCAGGAGTTTGGCTCAGTGGCTTAAGTGCCTGCCTGGCAGGCGTGAGGTTGTGAGTTCGATCCCTGGTGCCGCAAAAAAAAAAGAAAAAAATAAAAGAATATATAACCTCTGAGCCACTGAGGGAAATAAAAGAGGCAAACCCCATCAATCAAATTAAAGACAGGAGAGGAAAAAATAAAGAAGCATTGAAAACTTAGAAAGCACAAATTAAAATGGTGTAATCAAATCAAAATACAACAATATAATAATGGTAAATGTACATATGTTAAAGTTTCCAGCTAATATAGTGTCAGGATGGATTATGAAAGAATTCAGCTATATGTCCTTTAAAAGAGACATGTCTTTAAAAAACAAAAACAAAATAAAAGACATATCTAAAACACGATCACAGATTGGAAATATTAAAGAATGAAGGTACCCAAGTTTATCAGTCAGTGCTCACTAGAGAAAAGGGCTTGTAAGCCTGCAGAGTCACTTGGCAGAGTGCAAAAGGGCTGTCTGCGTGCTGTAGATCCAAAGGATCTAGTCAAAAGTCAAAGGCCTGGAGCTCACTGTAGAGTACTATGCAAGTCCGTATCAGAAAGCTGGAGGGTCTGCACTGGAAGGCTGAAAGGTCTGCGCTGGAAGCCAGGAGATGACATCCAAGGTGAAGGCAAAGACTGGAGTGCTTCCAAAGACACAGAAGCAAGCCTTCCTTCTTCTTTCCATTTCTTATTCCATTCAGGATACAAGCCTGTCGGTTAGTGCCACTCACAGCCAGGTGGGTTTTCTATCTTCAGTAAGTCCATTCAGTCACACCTCAGAATTATGCTAAGCCAATCGGGTATTTCTTAATCAAGTTGACATAACATCTAACTGTCACACCAAGAAAACCCTGACTAAAAGAAAATTTATACTATACAAAATAGATTATGGATATAAGACCAAAATCATTATAATGAACAATTCAGGAAAATATTTTAAAATTCTAAATTCCTAAACTTTGTGTTTTATAAATTGTAGTAACGTAGCTTCAAAGTATATATGGCAAAAATGAGCAGAATTATAAGGGAAAAACTGACAAATACGTACTTATAGTGGAAGATTTTGACACACCTTCCTTATAAACTGATTAACCAAATAAAAGTCAATAACATAGATCTCAACAACACAGTTATCAAGCTGAATCTAATGCACTTCTGTGCACCTAAGAGTTAATACACACACACGTTTTTTCAAGCATACTTGGGACATTGACTACATTCTAGGCTACAAGGCTAGTCTCAACAAATGTAACAGAATTAATTTCATTCAGCCGGGCATGGTGGCGCACGCCTTTAATCCCAGCACTCG
>RJWM01019033.1:0-39660 GCA_004363535.1 Dasyprocta punctata | reverse complement strand
GGAAGCTGGAATAGAAGGAAATGAAACAAAGACTAGATGGAATAAATAGAAAACAAAAAGCAAGATGGTAATTTAAACCCATATCAATATTTGACTTAAAAGTTAGGGTCTAAACACAATTAAAGGTAACTATTTTCAAATTGTATAAAACAAACAACTGAAATTCACTACACAGTGCTTATGAGAAAGTTTTTAAATGCATACAATGTTAATACTTAACAAAAATGCAACAGTGATTATATCAATATTTGATAAAGTAGGTTACTTTGTCAATAAAGATAAGCTTTATTTTATACCAAAGATGTCAATTCATCAAAAGAACAAGCATGACAGTCTTAAAATATATATGCACCTATTACAAAGATTCAAAATATCTAAAGCAAAATGCATAGTACTGAAATGAGAAATAGACAAATTCAAAAATAGATATTTCAGCAGTGTTCTATCATAGAACAAATACATGGAAAATTAGTAAATACATGAATTAGTTGAACACTATCTACCAATGTGACATAATACAGATGTTAAGTGATATGAACACTGAAGAAAACATCATGGCAATTACTTAAAACTTCAAATGTATAACAATTATGTAATCCAACCATTTAATTCATAAATATTTAGTCAGAGAAATGAAGACTTGCATACAAGTTTTCATAGCACCTTTATTTGTAATAGACAAAAATTGGTAATAATACAACGATCTAGCAACAGATGGATAGAAATAGAGATAGGTAGATAGATAGATAGATAGACAAAATGTTCCTCAGAAATGAAAAAGATCTATCGATACATTTAACAGCATGAATGACTCCCAAGATAATGATTCTGAGTGAAAAAAGTTACACATAGTGTAATTTATTTATATAAAACTGTAGAAAATATAACTCATCCTGAGTGACAGAAGAAATAATAATAATTTCCTAAGAAGGAAATATGGTTGTTAAGAGGATCGTGAGGGACAGATTAAAAAATACATCAGAAAATTTTGTAAGGTGATGGATATAGTCAGTATTCATTGTGGCAGTAGTTTCAAGAGTATATACATGTGCAAAATTCATTAAATAATATGCCTTTTATCTGTGAAATGCATGACCTATTATTGCACCAACATAAAGTTATAAAGTGTAAGTATTGAAAAGAAATACAGTTGTGATTATTGCTAATAACATAATCAATAACTTAAAAAACTCAAAATGAGATGAGCGAGAGCAACTGTGTTACAAGATGCAAAGTTACTGAATACAGATGTCAATGGATAAAAATATAATCGATTTTGAAACATCAGAAATAACTACAAAATTAAGCATAAAATAGTTTATATTGACAAATAAAATCAAATTTCTCAGAATATAAAAATGTACAAACTTTTTACAAAGGCAAAACAAATGTAACTGAAAGAAAGCCAAGGGATAATAAATATAAGGGATTATCAAAAAGTCAATATTTCTAAAGATATCAGTTCTTTACAAGGTAATTCATAGTTTCAATATTACTCAAACAAACCCAAGGAAAATTAGCACAGTGATTCTGAAATGAATGCAGATATGCAAAGGGTCAAAATAATAGGTCAGCTTTGGAAAATGAGGACAACTACTGAAAAACTTTGATTAAAAAATGAAAACATTATCATACTACATTAATTCTGACAATGTGATACTGCTGCAAGTATAAAACATGGTCATGGAATGGTATAGATTCTAGAAACAGAGTCGTATGCATATAAACACTAGATTCCCAACAAGCTGGAAATGTAATACAGTGGGAAATAGGTTATTTTCATAATATGGATGCTGAGTCAATTAAATCTCCATATGGAAAGAGTTAATCCTGAGAAACAATATATATGAAATTAATTCTAACATACTACACACTCTAAGCAAAGGTAAATAACTAATACTTCAAGAAATCAATACAAGAGAATATCTTCAAAACATAGAGGTAAGGAAAGTATTCTTGAACAGGGTAACTAATGTATTAAACATAAAAAAAGGTTGAGGTCTTTTAGAACCCAATAACCTGGTTTTAAAATAGGCAAAGAGAAAAATAGACATCAGGCCTGAAGGTGTTAAGTAAAGGACAGATATGAGAATTTTGGGGGACAATATTACTTCAAATAATCAAGGATGAGAAAAGGGAATTATTTACAGCTTGGAAATAGATGTTTTTCAATATTATTTTGTTTGTTTCATTTTGTTTCATTCTGTTTGAGATGAGGGAGCTGTTTGTTGTATGTTTAGCAGCACACAACTGGTACAAGGGTATATTTCCTTTGTTAAATTCACAGGGCTATGCATATGTGATTTGTGAACCTTTATGTTATACTTCTAAATATAAATTAATTCCTTTGAGAAAAGTTAAAAGGGAGTAGAAGCACAACTCAGTGGTAGGACACATTCTTAGCACATGGAAAGGTCCAGATTTAATTCCCAGACCTCCTTGCACCATAAAAGTTAAAGGAGAAAATAATGAAAGTTGCTGTAATTAAAACAAATATCTTATAGCTTTGACTAACACATCTTGTGAAAACATTGATTTCCTCTCTATTTTTAACCCTTAGATTGAAATCATGAACTTTCATTTTTATAGAGGTTAGATTACTGATCAGAAATAGTGAAGATAGAGTTTGTGCAGTTATTAACCTAGAAATATTCTACACTTTCACGCAGAATTTCTTTTCTATTTTCTTTGAAAATAATGCACCTCTTTACATATTTGTAATTTGTTAATTAAGTGACTGAGCCCTGGTCAGACTCTGGAGGTCTGAATATAGTGTTAATTATTTATTTCCCATATGATCTTGGACCAATGTAACTATAGCTTCCAGTTTTCTCACTAGTAAAATAGGAGTAATAATTATATGTATCATGCTTTGATTCAAAACAATTTATATAGTAAGAGTTATGCGCCAGGTACGGTCTTTAGAAATGGGGATATAGCAAGAAGATCCATCATCTAAAGTAGTGCTGGGGGACCTTTCAGAGTTTTTAATGACAACAAATGACAACAGTTGACTGCGGCATGTGTGCCATAGGTTCGCCACCACTGATAAAGTTACTTATTTTGTAAGGGAACATAAATAAATAAGATGTATAAGTAAAATCTATAGATGGTGATAACCATGGAGTAAGATGGTTAAATAAAGGAGAGAAAGGAATATCACATGTGTAGTATTAATTTCGGAGGTCAATGTTCATTGAGAAGATGATGTTCGAGTGTTGGTTTTAATGTAGTAAGAGTAAAATGTAATTATCTATAGGAAGTTCCTTATGGAGATAAAGAACAAAAAATGCAGACCTGAAGGCTCAAGTAAGCCAACTTATTTGAGAAATAGTAAGAAGGTCAGAAGTAGAGTGATATTAATTTTCAAACACTGGACACATTTTTATGCCTTATATTTTTTATTTTAAAGGAAAAAACAATAAGCACAATGGTATGAAATTTCAAAATAAGATTGTAGGAGAGTAACAATGGTTAGCACATTGTGCGTTGTCATTTTCAGAGTAGTTGCTCTTATTACAAGCTATAGCCATGAAAAACTGATCAAACAATAGGCATACACCTTCCTTTTCAACGAACTAAAGTCAGTTAGTAGTATAACTAATTTAACCATTTTGTCTGTATATATATATATATATATATATATATATATATATATTTTGCTTTTTCCCTTCCATTTTTTCCCTTTTACCCCATCCCAGTTTCTCTTTCCTTTTGAACAGCTTCCTTCCACTTCACAATATCTATTGTACATTCTAGATTCTATTTACTTTTTTAATTTCTTACACTAGAGAGACAATATGATGTTTACACTTGTGAGTCTGATTTATTTCACTTATGAGTATGGTATTAAATTGCATCCATTTCCCTATAAATGTCTCAAGTTTATCCTTCTTTATAGACAAATAGCACTTCAGTGTATAAAAATACCACATCTTTTGTTTTTCCACTCCTTGGTTAATAGGCATTTGAGTTGTTACCAATATTTAGCTATTATAAATTGTAATGCTATAAACACAGGTGCACATATATTGCTATGGTATGATGTTTTTGATTCTTCTGGGAAAATACCTAGAAGTGGAATAGCTGGGTTGAATGGGACCTCTAATCCTAGTTTTTTGAGAAATCTTCACACTGATTTTCACAGTGGTTGCATCAGTCTACATTCCCACCAACTGTAAAGAAGAGTTCCTTTTACTCCACAGCCCCTCCAGCATTTGTTATTGGTTCATTTCTTGATGACAGCTATTCTTATTGGGGTGAGATGGAATCTCAGTGTTGTTTTAATTTACATCTCAGATGACCAAAGATGTCAAACATGTTTTCATATATTTACTTACCATTCGTATTTCTTCATTTCAGCTGCTGTTATGGTTTGTGTCTGGGTGGCCCCCCAAGCCTTATTCAGTCATAGAGGGGGCTGACTCTAGCATATGGGATTGTTTCATTGTCTAGCACTGGGAATGGTGACCCTGTTCAGGGATGGGTAACTGGCGTACAATATAGGGGAGGGAAGGAGGTGTGCTTTTCCCTCTTTGACCCTTTAGCTCTTGTCCTTTGTGGCCACCATGAATGGCTGACCCACAGTCGCACCACCCTGCCTTGAAGCCAGCTGAGTATGGACTGAAACCTCCAACACATATAAGCTAAATAAACATTTCTTTGCTTCACTTTGTGCATCAGGTATTTTGTCTCAACAGTGAGAGAAAACTAACCAAGACAACTGTCCATTTTTAGATTGGGACTTTGAATTTTGGGGGATCTGATTTTTTTTCAATTCTTATGTGCTCTAGACAGAAGTCCTTTGTCTGACTGACAGTTGGCTAAAATTTTTTTAACACAAAGAAACCCATATACACAAGGTTATATCCACGGAATTTTGACTGGAATTATCAAACCTCAAGAACATCAGTTTTAAACTTCCTATTTACCAAACAGTTTCTTGCTTGATTTCTTTCCTGACTTATTCCACACCTTTTGGTGTCAACTTTTATTTTTCTGCCCTAGGTCATGATATATGTATGACCAGTTGTTTGATGAATATGTCCTTTAATGAAAAAAGCAAATAGGAAACTGACTAATGTTCTTTTAGGCCCAAAGAGCTAATTTTGACATCATTTTTCTCTGATGTTTGTCTTCAAAATAGGAAGGGTTAGTAATTAGCAAAATCAACATAATTAAAACATTGTTTAACTTTTACTTAGCAGAAATAGAAACAATAAAGCAAGAATATATTAGTCCTGAGTCATAAACAATGACTATATAATGCACACTGAATAATACTTTCTGAATATTACTGACAAAACTACCTCAATGTGAATTTAAAGAATATACTTATTGCAATTTTTGCACTCAGTATTGGGATTTCAAGCTTGGTCCTCACACTGAGATACATCCCAATCCTTTTTATTTTCAATTTTGAGCTAATGTCTCACTAAGTTGCTTAGGCTAGCCTTAAGCTTCATTTCTCCTACATAGCTTTTGAGTAGTCAGCTGAGATTAGAGATGCACCATCATGTGCAGGTACTTCTACACGTTTTAATGAAGACTTTTCAAAGCCTTATTGAAAATGTTGCAGTATTATTTAGTAGTTAGTATAATTAGTTTAAAATTCTATTGAAATATTTTATGGGATAATATATGGCAGGGATAAAAAATTCAATGATTAAAGGGTAGATTTTTTAAAAATATGAAATAGAGGTAATATAAAATTTACTTCTCAATAGTAAGTTGTACTTAAATACTTGAGTTTATTAAGGAATTTTATACTTTCTTCTTGAAATTCTAGAAGCTGGGATGACATATGATAAAATGGAAGTTATTTTTCATAATGTTTTGTAAAGGAAATTTCTGAATTTGCAAATTTTAGTTTCATTATCAAAAAGTATTAATTCTGACAAACAGATCATACTTCTATTCCTGTTCCTTTGTAAGCACAACCAGTTTTTACATGTTAGGCTGTCTAGAATTTCTTCATATTAAAGTTAGGTAAACAAACTTCTGGACAAGCTAGTGATGTGGGACACAGTTGATTATTTATTAACTAAAATTTGAAGTTGTATAATTTTCTACTTATGGAAGTAGACACATATGGAAGCTTCAGCATGTGGTTGCTGGCAAAATGATGTCCACAAAGAGGAACAATGATTAGGAAGCCATTCAAAAGACTGATCATGAAAAGATTGGTAATAAGTCAGTTTGTTTCACTATGCAGTGGTTATTAAGAAGAAAGACTACACAACTATATTATGATCCTGCTATTTACTGGTTCCTCAATAAGAGGCACACATCACTCAGTTTTATCTACCAGGAATATTTCGTGACCAATGAGACAAAAGTTGCATTCTACATTTTAAAGTGAGAATCTGTGTGAATATGTGTATTCATGAATGGTATATGACTGTCTTTGCACATGTGAGAATGATAGGGATAATAATAAGGTGAGGGGCAATTTTCTTTTGGTATAAATGGTAATTTAAAGTTAGAACCATTACCAAGCTTAGCGATTTGAGGGAGGGAATACTGGAGCGCAGAAATATGTACCCAGAAAGCATTGATTATCTTGGTTCCTGCTCTTAAGTAGTCCTAGCAGGGACCATGAAACCTTCTTGGTTCTATTTTAAGTATCTAATATTTTATAACTCATCAAAAATACCTTTAAAATACAGGAAAATTAGGAATAGTTATAAATTATGAATACTTAAGAGTATATCAGTTAGTATATTAATGACCCTTCTTCTATTGTATAATTTAATTCTCAAAACTTTTATAATGGTATATAGTTTATATCTATTTTACTAACAAAATGACTAGTTTTCTAAGGGATACATGTCCAAGGTCACATAAATAGTAAGCGACAGCTGTGAATATTTGGTATTTTGTCTATTTTACTTTAAAGTATTCAGACTGTTTATGGACTTCTGAACCTGAGAAGGAAGAAGATATGTAGATGAAACAAATTATGTAGGTTGGTGAATAAATATGACTTTTCATTTACTACTTTTTTTGGTTTGATGGGGTTAGAAGCTTTGATAAATTGGTTTTAGTACAGTATGGTTAACATTTTCTGTGTTTTAATGGGTTCCTAGAAGCCATGACACTAGGGCTTATACTAATTTTTAAGTTGCAGGGAACTGGTAGCTCATATAAAGTAGTTTGCAGATTTCTGGGGAGAAAGTATTGTCAACTTTAATTGTTTTCCATTCTTGCAATTTCCACTGTTCAGTGTTGAAGAACCCTTGAAAGATAATATAGCATTGTTTATGTTGCATGACATACTTAGTCCAATTGTACAGTTTATGAGAGGTAAGGGTAAACTTTAATTTTATATATTCAAGAGTCTTAAGGTGATTACATATTTTGAAAGAAAGATAAGTCTGGATATTTACTTAACAAAATGAATTGTACAATGGATAGATTCATGCATAAATATGCATACACACATACATATATAATGACCTTTTGTTCAGAGAAGCAGCACAATGGTGTCAATAAAAGTGACATAACCAAATGTCTGGAAAGAATTTTACAGAACTGTTTTGTATATCCCTGAGGCAAAGATACACTTAAACAGTTTCCTTCCTATTTTCTTTACAAATCCAGTAATTGTCAATATCTTATAAACTACAAAGGTCAATTCTCATGTTTAGAGTATTCTAGTGGAGAATCTAGTATTATTTTCTTTTAAGGTAATAGACTCTATTGTTTTTACTGCATATGAATGACTATTTCAAAGCAAAAGTGCCTCAAATATCACTTCATACCCAGCATCATTTTTTTAATACTCTTAAGCTTAGAGTCACGGAGTCTATTTAAATTTTCCATAAACTTTTTGGCTTTAAGATTCTGCTGTTTTACTATGATTCTTATTACCATAGTTATATTTGTAAAATGCCCTGTATTTTTCAAAGGAAATTTATATACATGATGTAAAATATATATAATCATATTTGTGGTTCCTGTCTGTCTGTCTGTTTCTATTTCACTCTCTTTCTATCTATCTCTCTATTTATCTATCTGAAAATTATTAGATATAGGTATTAGTGAATTTATGGCATGATATGCACTCCAGGCTAATGAAAAATCCTAGTAATATGTGCTTTTTTTGTTCTTAACTTGTAGTGTAATGTGAACGTCTTATCTTCATTAAAAAAGCAAATACATCTTTTATTTATTCAATTCTCACTATGACAGTCAGCTTTGCCTAATGAATAAATCATTCTTTTGTCAATTCACTTTGAGAAAATTGTCCTTTTACTTCAAATTAGCATCATAGGTAGATTTAAAGTGAACAGATATTATCCTACCCAGATATTTAGATAGTTTTCAAGACCAAACATTTGTCAGTCTACTTAATACTTTTTACTTCCTGTTCTGTATTAAACATTGAATAATTTACATTTGCCTATTTAAAACTTTCTTGTCCAATTCACATTTTTTTGTTTTGTACATTGTGTTGCAACATAAATAATTGCTTTGAACAGGATAGCTGAAGAAAAATGAGACTTAGAAAGAAAGTCTAAATGATTCTGGGAATCTTTTAAAATATTTAAATTAAAAAAACTGGCTTTGATATGTTTTTGCATCTGACTCACTCTGAATGTAAAAGACATTAATGCATAAGTGTAAAAGATATTGTCTCAAGGAGTTAGTGAGTCAGATCTAAGCTATCAGTCGGATAAAAGATTTTGCAATTATTGCATTGAGTTTGCTGGAATTATGAGTAAAGCTTCAAACAACTAATTAAAACACCCTGAATTTTTTTCAAACAAAGGACAGTATTTTAATAGAGCTTCAAAATACAGTTCAAAAGAAAATTAATAAATTTTACCTCTTTTGTATTTGATAAGCATTTATTTTGAAAATTTATACAGAAAAGAAATTCTTGAATGTGAAAATAGTTTTGCTAGTGTAATGGGTTATTCATAAGCTCTAAAAAGCAAATAAAGGATTCTTAACAGAACAATGAATTTAAATAATATATATTTCATTAGTGAATAACTACCTACTATGTGCTGGATATTGTATCCAATCCTGGGAAGCTATGATACAGACCATCCCTTACCAGGCTCACCTCCTAAGTAGGCATATGTTCATTTGACACATGTAAGTAGAAAACCCTTATGATTGTGCATATTTAATTGTTTTTTTGGCACCGGGGATTGAACTCACAACCTTGCACCTGCCAGACTGGCGCTTAAGTCACTGAACCAAACTCCGGCCCTGGTTTTTTGAGGCAGGGTCGCACTGTGTAACTCAGGCCAGCCTTGTGCTCGTGTTGTAGCCCAAGCGGGCCTCGAACTCACAACTCTCCTCCTACCTCAGCCTCCTGAGTGCTGGGATTAAAGGTGTGCACCACCATGCCCAGCAATTGATTTTTGCTTGGAGTTCTGATAACACCTAACAAATTACTTCACCTTTGCCTTTTGACTTAATAGAGATACAGAGTACAAGTGATAGTAAAATCACATTTTCTAAGGTGAATTCCAGTGTGTTTTCATTGTCCGATTTTCCATTTCTTTGTTTTCTAATGGTAACAGTAGTTTAGTCATTCTTTTCCACACTGTTCTATTTTCTTTATTTTATAATGTCAATTTATGATAAATAATAGTATAGTCAGGCTGGTGTGACCACATCTCTGGCTGAGAGAAGGTCATTTGTTGTTCTCCAGGGTATGAATTACCATTGAGGGCTGAAAATTTGTTGTTTTCCTCAGTTTTTTGACACTAGTGATTTTGACCCAATCAAGAATTCAAAACACAAAGAGGAAAGGTTTAGTGGGGGCAGGGAAGTTCAGAAATATTTACAAGAAATGTTTAGCTGTTGATTAATAGTTAGTTGTATTATTCATCCAATAAAAATTTACTGTACAAAGCACACTGCTTTGAATGAATTTACATCACTTTATAAACAAGTAGATCTACTCTTTGCCTTCACATATTCTACTATATATTTGAGAATTATACCCCAATCACATGGTTATGGAAGTATATACATTTGCTGCCATGAAAGGGATGAAACAAAATAGCACAGATTTGAGTATAGCGTGGTACCTTTGTTCAAAAACTTAATTCTTTCCACAATTCTGGTCATAAATTGAATTGGATTGGAACCAAATCAAATTCAATGGTTAGGTTCAATGTTGATCTCATGGGGAAATTCGATTTGGTTCTCATACAATTTGGTTTATGACCAGAACTGTGGAAAGAATTAAGTTCATGAAGACAGGTACCTCTGTATCAATGTTGAAATTAATTAAAAAGTAATATTTTTCACATAAATTAATAGAAAATTATATTGAAATAAGACTTATTGAATTGTATAGGAATTCAAACTTTTTATCAGAAAATTCAAAACAGAGATAAAGCTTGGTTTGAAGAATTTTCACGTGCTATGAGACCTGCTCGCTTGTAGCTGATGTGGATACCAGCACCACAACAAACTAATGCCATATGGAATAGAATTATCTGATATTTATGCTGGGATAGCTTCAGACTGTTACCTGGAGTTGTATCCACTAGAGGTCCCTACCCAATCTCCTCGCTCCCACTACTCCAATGAGCTACACTTTCAAGTACAAGCTCTGCTTTCTCCTAGGAGCCCTTAACAAGATTCTTACAACCAGAGGCTACTTAACTATGGACACTAGCAACCTGAGGCCACCCTACTTGGCCACTTCTGATGGATGAGGTGGTCAGTATATCACGGCATATTTGTAAATAGTTCGTAATACAATAGCCAGAAAGTTCAGCTCTTAGCCTGTTTCAATTATGTTCTAGAATTTGTTATCACCTAACATAAGTATATACTTGTTCATTTAGTACACACATCATTGAAATGCAGCATTGATAAGATCAGAATTTTCATATTTTTCATCACTGTAGTTTTTCTGTGCCTAGCAAATAACCTCCATGCTGTAAACAATTGGTGTGTATTCACTAGACAAATGACCATGGTCTAATTTCTGTTAGGTCTGCTTTTCTTTTCTTTTTTTTAATCAACACCTGCTATAATATTTACCTGTTTGTAGGTATTAAGGAAAAAACAGTGTCCCATTTAAAAGATTTTTATAAAGTAGATTAGAGAATTTAGAATATTACTTAAATATATTGCAAAACCACTGAAATGTTAGAATTATTATTAATTTTCATTTTTGAATACAAAATTCTCACTTCCTATTTCCCTTTATGATATATCTAATCTGCATATGCAATGTCCTGTTTGGGGGCAAGTTTTGAGCAAAAGCTAAGCATTAACACATTTTGGGACTATAATGTACATGTAAGTTTTGCCAACTAGATTTATGATTCTTGCCTAAGATACGGATTATTAGAAACACTGCAAAATGGAATTGTTCTTTTTATAGTAATGAAGATGTAAAGATGGGCACTTAATGTCTTTCAAGGACATATGACTAGTAAGTGGCTGGGCAAGCAAGAGAATTAGTCTTTTATCTGTTGGTACATAGCTTTCCTTGACATAACATGTGGTTGTGTGACCTGTTGTCAGAACTGGAACTTCTAAGTGGGTGTAATAAAAATTCCAGAGACGGTATTATTATTATGTTTTGAGATGAAGGTCTTGCTATGTTGCCCACACTGGTCTTGAACTCTTAGGATCAAGCTACAGCCTTGTCTTTGCCTCTCAAGAGGTTAACTCCAGGGCTATGCCTCTACACCCTGCTGATGTACCATAATTGTTTGTGGTGCAGGAGTGGCAGAATAGATAATGCAATTAAATTAATAGTTGATTCAAAAAAAGGTATAGACGATTCTAGTATTGCCCCTTCTGAGTATAATCAAGAGGATCGTTGACATAATGCTGTGCAATTAAGAGTATCATGTATGTACAAAATAGTTCTTTTAATATTTTTGAAGTAGCTGTCTTCCCAACTCTGCCAAGAAAACCATAAAACTCATGAAGAGACAGTGAGAAGAAAGGATCTTTGTCAACCCCTTCTTACAAATAAGAAAACAGACTGAAGAAAGTCAGGGGCCAAAAGGAACTCATCAAGGCCCCATAGTTAATACACGATCAAACAGAGATTTGAACACAGCAGTCTGATTTCTTACAATTCCTCCTACCAGACAGGTCTCAGCTCTTGTTTATCCTGTGCCATAAGTTTGGTACTCTTTCAAAATCCTTACATTTATCTAAATGCTAATCATTATCACTAATTTCCTGCTACACTACACATTAACTTAGATATACAAGCTTTCAGGTACTTTGGTATGCATGCTGTGTGTGTGTTAACTACCATATTGGTCCGCCTGAGAAAGAAATTCGAAGTCCCACTTTTTCGTTGACCACTGCATAAAAATTTAAGACTGCAATGACGCGCTCTATGTCCCCAGTTCTCTTAAGAGAGCGTTTCGTGGTGGTGGCGGCCGCAGGCGCCAGTGAGAACACTAGGATCCTGTCGGGGTGAGTGAACCATATTTTAAGAGGCCAAAGTCTGTCTTTTTAACATCAAGGCGCCGAAACCTCAATCCCTCACGTCCCTTTTAGGATCTCCCCACGGCAGAGCCGACGGCAAGGGTGGGGTTGTTGGAACTTTCCCGTGGGCAGCCCCCGACCCCCAGCTCCCCTCTAAGCGGCTGGCTGTTGCAGTGGGCGCACATCATATACTTAAACCAGTTTTTGCACCGTGGAGCCCCAGGGTGACCGGGGGTCGAAAGCCAGGCTCCCAGACGAAGAACCCACCCCACAGTCACCCGTGGGGGCCGTGCCTGGCAAGTATCGCGGGACTTGTGCACGTTGCAGGCTTGGAAGCTCCAGGAGCAGCTGGAGCGCGCTCGGTGCGCACCGCCCCAGCCCAGGGAGGAGCGGGAGCCGGGAGGGAGGAGGGCTGGGGGTGCTGGTTACGTAAACGATACTAGCCCAGTGAGAGGCCTCCAGGCTGGGGTTTCGAGGGGGGAGGGACCGAGCTAGGAGGAGGGGCTGGGAGGCCGCCGGCCTGGGCGGGAGGGGGCGGGGGCCGGGGGCGAAGTGACCAGGCGGCGGCGTTGCCGCGAGGTGACAGTGTGCGGGAGCCCTCGCTCGCTCTCCTGTGCGCCTCGGCCTCTCCGCGCTCGCCGAGCCCTCCCACCCGCCGCGGCGCTATGAGGGAGCCTCTCGGGGGCTGGCCGAGGCCGGAGCCGGATCGCTGCGCTCCCGGGGAAGTGTGAGGAGAGGCGCGGGCGGGAGCCGGACTGCGCGCGGCGCGGCTTTCAGGTGAGCGCTGGCTGGGCGAGCCCGGCGCTCTGCGTATCTGGCCGGCGCCTGCTGGGTCCCACCGGGGCAGAAGCCCGTGCGCAGACCGCCCTTCTCTTCGCGGGATCCTTGGCCACGATAGCAGGTCTCCGTCTCTCTGCCTCTCTCCCTCTCTCTTCCTCGGGATGGGTTGGGACAGCCCCCCTCCGGATTGCCGAAGTGGCGGGGCTGGGCGCCGCAAAGTCCCGCAGCGAGTGCCGGCTCGCGGGGCTGAATCTCCGGGAGGGCAGGGCAGGGTAGCGGCGCGGCGGACCCGCGGACTGGTCTCTGGGGAGCCTGGCGGGAGCTCGCCCGCGGCCGCAGGTGCGGCGGGAGAATGGCGAGGCGCGGAACTTTCTGCCGCCGCAGCCCGCTCGCCCTCTGCCGCTCCCCGCTGAGCCGGAGCGCTGGGTCCTGGTTTGCCCCCCTGTGGAGTACGCGGCAGGGATAGCTTGGCCTCTCCACCCCGGCAACTTTCTAGCACCAACTGCGGGCTGCCCAGGGGGCGTTGCTACTCGGCCCCAGCAGCGGACACAGTTCTGGTTCCTGGGTGTCTTCCTTGACGGTTGCCGCCTTTTCCCACCTTTCTTTGCCTGTTTCTTTTAGTGCTCCGATGCTCTTTTGGTCTGTGATTCAGTTTCCGTCCCTCTGACTCAGACTTCGTTCCTCCTGCACCCAGCCATCTCTGTCTCTTTCGTTCTGTTTCCCCTGTCCTTCTTGGGATGCTTGTGTATCCGTCATTCAGATTCCCCCCCCCCCCAGTCTTTCCCTCTTGCAGCACCCCCACCCCGCTTCTTCTCACTGCCTGTCTCTCAGTCTCCTTCTGTCTTTACCCTGAACCGCCCCCCCCCCCCGCCATCCTGAGGCGCGTGGGGCCAGTGGTGCACATCCTGGTTATTCAGAAGACTTCAGGTGCAAAGATCTCTGCCCTGGACCAACAGAAACGCGGGAATCAGATCGAGGCAGTCTGCCCTTGTCTGGGCTGTGTTGGAGCTGAATAAGGGGCATAAAGGTTAGAGCAGAGGGCTTGTGCTACCTTCCCTATTTGGGGTCCAAAGGCACTGGCAGGAACCCCAGCGCACTGTGGCTGCTGGTCTGGACATGGAAAGCTTGCGGGAGCTCCTTCTGTGCGCTATCCTTTGCCTACAGTTAGTTCTGTTTCCAGGTGGAGAAGCTGTTACTCCGATGTCATAGGCAGCAGCAGGGTAAGAGTCAGTGGACAAGCAAACAGAAGCTGCCCGGTGCAGAGAAAGCTAATCTCCAAAGGATGTGATATGTTTGAAGCCAAGGTATTACTGGCCACAGAGAGGTGCTCTGGGGACAGAGGAGGCATGTCTGCCTTAAACTGCCTTCAACCAGTCTTCAGGAGAGCAGTTGCCTGGGAGAGATCATGGTCACTTTTACCAATACATCTTAGGTTTTTTATTTGCAAAGCTAAAGACACTTGCCCAACTCAACCTTTTGAAATTTTTGGTTTTCCTGGAGTCTTCACATTTTCAGCTTTATGTGAAATCTATCATTGCTCTCCCTTTCCTTCTCTTTCTCCTCTCCTTGCCTTTGCTTGTTTGTCCGTGCCCTCTAGTGTTAAAGAAACCTGCTGGTTTGAGATTATTGAAAAGTAAGGTCAACGTATTGGTGCTTAACTTTGGGTTTTTCACTTTTCAGGGGTCTTTTCTTGTGATACCCATATCCTTTCCTTTTCCTCAGTGACTTTTGCTTTGTGTTACCAATCTTTCCTTTCTCCCATCTCTTTAAACTCTTCTGTGCCTGAGTAATTAGAACCTTAGTATTGAAACCTTGTTTGTGTGGCTTCAGAGATAGATAGATCTGGAGAATTTTTGTAGCTTAAAGTGGGCTTTAAATGTAAAACAAAAACAAAACAAAACAAAACAACAACAAAAAACAAACTTGCATTACTTCGAACTGTTTGCCATAAACCAGGATTTTGAATCTCTTTTGAATCCCTTCACCTCCATTGATAATTTCCTGGCTGCTCCTGCTTATGTTTAACTTACCATTTCAATGATGCTAATCCCATTCCAGAGCTTCAAAGAAAGCTTTTTAAAAAGAATTACAGGATGCTGCTGGTATAGATTAATTCTGGATTAGAAAACCTACCATAGAAATGGGTTTTGTGGCAGACATGCAGACCCTAGGGAAGTGTGGTAAAGCTAGTCAGTGCTTAATGAAAACTTGTTGGTTGAATGAATAACATGCAGCTGATTATAGACTTCCAAGTCATCCAGTTATGTAAATGAACCTATACACTACAGGTTGAACTCTTCTTCCCTTTTCTGTTCATTTAGCATTCGATGAATAGGAATCAAGGAAAAATAGAAGGATTGTTGACACAGAAGTCTTCTCTTCTTTCTTGCCATCTCTCCGAATTTGTCCCTCTCTGTAAGTCTTTAACTTGGCTGATATTCTTTGAGAAATGAGTTCAGAGGTTCTGGTGAATAGCATCTCTCAACTTTCATACTTCAAAGTGAACTGGGACATGACATCGTTTTGAAGGAATAGTTTTATGTGGTTTTTAACAAATGAGAATTTCTCTTTTTTAATATAATGAACAGATATATCAGCTTAAAATATTTGTGGGTTATAAATTGATATGTAGGCTGAATTACTAACTCTTACAGATTTCATATATATATATATATATATATGTAGTATCACACATGTGGCATCACACCATATACATATATATATGATGTGATGCCACATGTGTGATAGTACATGTGTATGAGGATTTGCCAGAGTTGATGGAAACATCCTGATTCAAACTATAAGTAGTAGTAATCCATGAGGTACTATATTTTTTTTGATGATATGCTAGTCATCTCTTAGAATATTTGGAGATTTATCATGATTATTGTGCAGGGGCATATTCAAGGCAATTTTGCTTAAAAATGTTGCTTATAAGTTACATGATGCTTTCT
Organism: Dasyprocta punctata; assembly: GCA_004363535.1. Classification (NCBI taxonomy): domain Eukaryota; kingdom Metazoa; phylum Chordata; class Mammalia; order Rodentia; family Dasyproctidae; genus Dasyprocta; species Dasyprocta punctata. Next base: position 23,491 of record RJWM01019033.1, on the reverse strand, counting down.
TCTCAATTTTGGTGTTTAAAAATAAGGATAATGAAAGTAGAAATTCTGATATTAGTTGAAATGTCTTAATTTCTTACATATGTAGCTTTTTAACTTAATGTGCTTTCATTTCAAGTTAAACAGTTATGTCAAAATGCAATACTTTTCCACCATGCAAATTTGATTATTAGAAATAGTCACTGTAAGAAGAACATTTCCATGTAATAGTGGTAATGAGCTTATGAAAACTTGGGCATTTTAGGAAAACGGTAAAAGAACAAGCAGCAAATGAACATTTTTATTCTATCTAAAATGAATAGAATCAACTGAATGAAGACAATGCTAGTGTTTCTGAATAAGAACCATAAAGAAAATGATCTAGAGTAAAGCATGAACAGAATTAAGTCTCATCATCCTTATGAAAGTAGACATTTCCTATAATTGTGTCCTTTAATGAATTTGCCTTATTACATCTCATATTCTCAAGTGACAACTCTTGTAATAAACAGCACACTGTTGACTGTGACTTTTAATACATCACCTTCTTGAATTTGTGTCTCTAGTGGTACGAGTATGTAGGCAACTTAAATCTAATGCGATCTAACAGGATCACTGCTTTGAAGTCTGAGTGACCATATGCCTATGTGTCTAAGGATTTTAATTGGGTTTTGTTTATAAATTCTTCCTTCTGCTTCTGTTATCAAAATAAACACACATGCAATGTCAACTCAAGACCTAAGTATATGTACTCATATAGGCTCTGATAATCTCTTTGCTGATATTTCTTAAGGCAGTCTACCCTCCCCAACCAAGCATGTGTATACACTGCCACTGCCAAGCATATATTTGAAGCCACAAATTGTATCTGTTTCGATACACCATTTATCATTTAATATATTAGACTTCTGTTTACCATTTCTATGTTAAGATGCATTAAGAACTTCTGCCACTCAATAACCAGCATCTGTGTCTCTGAGAATCCAGCTTTCTATTGTTAAATTTCATATGTAGAGAATTCAAGGACATTTATGCAAATGAATATATGCGTTAATTCAGTAATAGTTGGTTATCCATTTGGAGCATTCTAAGTAGTTACCTTTGAGAGCAGAAGTATAGACCAAACAGACTTTTTTCATTTTTATGTGTTTCTCCTTTAGATTATGTTTTAATACAATTATAATATTTCTATATATTTAATTAGTCTTATGTTGAGTATCAAGAAATGATTAGAGGTAACTAAAGGTATTTACATGATTCTGATTAATGTATGTTCTAATCTACCTAAATTCAGTTTTGGCTGAGTTTTGCAGGTAAACTTTTATTATATGATGGGATATGCTTATTTAACTGACATTTTTGTCTTCTAAAAGTTATTACTACAAATTGCTGAGAAGATGATGGGGCTTAAAATTTAAATTGTACGTTAAATTGGGAAGAAATGCTTGCTCTTCACGGGCCCAACTTCATTCAAAATCTATATAATTATAGTCTTCAGAAACTGTCTGACTTGCTCTTAATGTCTGCTCTTCTATAATCATGTACCCTTTACAATGCAACAGAAATAATATTTAAAATATTAGTTGTTTAAAGTAATTCCATGATAATGGTTAGTCCTCCCAAGATGTCTTTAGAGTGAAATAGAAAGAGCAATGCTGTCATAGCTATGAATATATTACATGATATGTAAGGTTATTCAACATAGTGTTCATAGTGAACACTGAGACTTCTTTTGTATTTTTCAAAGAAATGTTTAATGTTAAGCTAGGTGGGAGCTGTCCAAGGTATATCATGGTTTTAACATGAAGGGAAATTGATTGGAACTGTTTCATGCATTACACTACATTGAATTACTGGTTAAATCTTATTTAAACTCTTTTTTTTTTTTTGGTACCAGGGGTCGAACTCACAACCTCATGCTTGCCAGGCAGGCGCTTATACCACTGAGCTAAATCCCAGGCCCTCTTATTTAAACTCTTGTAGAGTATTATAGGAAAAGTTTGATAAAATTGTGAGTTGGCATACTGGTGAACATATACATGTGTTGAGTAACCATTGTAAAAACAATAATTTAAACTATAGCCAATGTAATAAAAATCATGAAGATTACACCAGAAAAACAGCTATGTCAGTTTAGCTTCTGCCATATATTAGCTGCAATGATTTTATAAGCAGAGCATTTCTTTTTTAGTAATAAAATGAATTTTGACATTTGAGGAGGATTAGGTAGCTTCTTATAGATCAGAAGCATAATAACTGACTTAATTTCCTCTTGAGGTTTTTATTACATAATTAGCTTCAGATAGAGGGTGAGATTTATATGACTATCAAGACCTTAGTGCAATAGTACCATTAGTTCCAAGAAAGAAAAATAGATGTAAAGGTATATCATTTCCAGCTTATTTAAGAGAGTTAAAAATGGTGAATTACATTATAAATTGATTTGCTAAAATCATTGGATGCTTACTTTGTGCTTATACTTTGTGCTTACTTTGCGCTTTGTACATTTGTGGTAAATAAATACCTGACAAGCCTTACCACATTTAGTTCTTGTAACAACCATATTTGTAATAAATAATATCCCCATGGCATGAATGACTACTCACTTAGTCACAGTCATATAGCTAATATGTGTTTGGGTCAAGGGTGACAGCATTCCTCTCTGTCTCTGAAGCCAAAGTAGAGCTCTCAGTCTAATGTTTTCACTAATAAAAACCAGTACCAAGTTTCATGTGAACTTTTCTTTGTATACAATGAAAATGATTTTAAAAGACACTTACAATTTTATGAGAGTGGACATTTTAATACTAAAGTGTTAAAAGAGATCTGAGTCTCAAAATCAAGAATAGTTCTTTAAATAAATTTAGCTTGCTCTTCATTTTTCTGCATTGTACTTAAATTTCTAATGTAATGACTTTGGTTGACTGATGAGAATTTGATCACAGAAAACTTCATTCTGCAGACTGTCCTTGGAAATACTTCTTAGTCTGAACCATAGTAGTCTATCTACTCTGTGCTCTCACACACCATTTTCTTTTAATTGAGAAATTTGGTAATAGCACTTGGACCTTGAAAAGATGCCAGTAATTGCTTTAGCCTTAGTTTACTACATCAGTGTCTGCAGAAAGAATTAGAGGGTTGGAGATCACTTGTTCCTTTGAGGTAGTTAACTGAAAATCATTGTCACTAAGATGGAGCTGGTCTGTATCCTGGAACAAGGAATGGATTCTAGGTAAAACCAAGGGAGCGTGGCACAAGAATGTATTCCTCCATCACTGTCATCAGCACATCCCAATGTTTAGGGATCAGTCAGCTCCTTTTTTAGTTCTTTGTAAAGATTCATAGCAAAGATATTTATAATTGAACTGAATAACAAATAGCTTGTTTTTCTATAATACTCCTGATAATTCTTTAAATTATATTAGAAAATATTCACATATGAAAGGATTGGGGAAATCGTACTTTAATTTTTGGATTCCTTTTCTTTTTCTTTTTTGTTTTTGTCTTTTTGAGACAGGGTCTCACTATGCAGTTCAGGCTGGCCTTGAGCTCACTTTGTAGCCAGGCTGATCTTGAACTTGCCACAATCCTCCTGATTCAGTCTCCTGAGTACTGGGATTCCAGGCATGCGCCACCATGCTCAGTATGATAGAATATGTGTCATAATTTGTAATCACCAGTGATATACAGAAAGAATTGAAGTTTTAAACTTTGATAAAGTGTATTTTTTCCTTTTGATCTTTGGTTTGTTTGAAAGACTTTCGGTTACGTATTATTTTTGCTTAAGGCACTCTTTTTAAATTGACTTTTTTTCTTTAGTCATTTTTAAGAAGAATTTTATTGTAAGCTGATTGGTATTTATTAGATTATGGAAATTATTTGAATTCCTTACCTCCAACAGTGATTCCACCTGTCTTTTTTTTTTTTAAGTAAAAATCTACACTTAGAAACAATGCCATTTTAAAATTCTATAAAAGAATTGAGGGCTTATGGGATTACTGACTATCCTAGTTTCAAGACTTAGAATAATCTTTTTCTTTTTTCATCACAATTTCTACCTCCTTTTCCAAATCCTCAGACTCATATTTCTTTGACTCTCTTGATAGTTCATCTTCAAATATATATCACTTCACCTATTCTGAAAAAATGTTAGAAACTAGACTGTCACTGATCATGGTGCAGATTTTTGCTCATATTTTGTAGGTTTTAAGTAAATGTCTTTGTTTTTTTAGGTGCATGTTTTGTTTGTAATTTCTCAGTATTCTTTCTTTCTCTATATATCTTTTCTTTCATCCTTCCTTTCTTTCTTCTTGGTGGTACTTATCTTCTCGAAATTCTTCATTCTCTGGTTTAATAAATCCTCATGTACCAGGACTGAACAATGTATTGGTACACTTGATTCTGTTAAAAAAAAAAATAAGTAAATCAGAAAAAACTGCTGTTTATTTCATCACTCAGTCTCTGAGTGGGTAAGAGAGAGACAGTATAGCTCTTGCATGTGGGTCATTTAGCAGGAGGCTGGGGATGCTAAATTCACATCTCATTACCTCTGTCTACTTTTAGAACTGTGTTTGGACCCTGTAGTCAGTTGGCATCTGTTAAGTTTGTGGCTCAGAAGGAATGCTGTAGGTGATGCCAGTTTCACAGTTCTCTCATTCCTCAATCAGATTTTCTTCATAGAACAACCAATATATGTCTTGTTACTAACTCTAAATTATTGACTTCACATCAGAAATTCATTAGGATATTAATAGATTGTGATGAATAATTTTAGTAATTTATGTTCTGTAGCTCCCACTCCCAAACTTAGGAATGGTAGATGGATTTCCCCTATTTGGTAACCTACCATAGACATTTTGTCATAGATTTTGAAAAGGCTATTATTGTTGTGCACTAAGTTGAGATGAATCGTAGGTAATTGGATGGTGCAGCTGAGTTAACACATTGAATTGCTAGTTACAAGGCTCTTCATTTGCTATTGCAGACCACAATAGGCCCATTTTGCTTCTATAATACACAAGTTCTTATTATCAACATAAAATTCAAATTCAAGTAGAATAACATCTATGCATCATTTCCATTCCTTTTATAAAGAAAAATAACCCTACAAATGTAAGATATTTGTAACTGTCTCATTAAATAATTTGGAACATCATGAATTTTTTAATTTTGAGCATGTTCATCAGTTTTCTCATTCCCCACAGGAAGGATTGAGCATAAGGCATTTCATTCAGAAACATAAAATCAGTAATAGTACTTTTACTCTCTGTACCTTAAGATGGGTACAGATGGACAATTTGCATTTCATTTCAACAGTCTGGTTTGAATAATTCTGAACAACATTATTGCCATTTTGAGTATAGTGTTATGCAACAGTGATTTTGTTTGTTCTTGGGTTTTCTTCATTTAAGGTGTTTTAGGGGTAGTTTCTCCAGATTAATGGAGTTACTTTTCAACAGGTGAATATGTAAAAAGAATTGAGAAATAAATATCTTTACTTCCTGAAAACTCATTAAGTTAAACATTAAATTGATTAGAAGGATATGAAACTTACAAATTGGATGGAGTAAATCAAGGAAGAGGAAATTGTGTAGGATGTGAGAGAATAGCCTGAGTTGAGGAGGGGCTTCCTGGCTTTCAAAAAATCCCCAAAGACTTGAGGCTCAGTAATATCAAGAAAAAGGAAAGGAATGAGACACTGACTTGAAACAAAAATCAAAATGTGTATAGCTGGAATTTCTAGCCTTCTATTCACCATGTCTGTTTCTTATGCAAGCATCTCTGCAGCAAACCCATCTAGATCATTCCACCTTAACACACAAGAATGAAATTGTGTTAACTGTCAAGGAACAACAGGGCAAGAAGGGATGGATCTTAGAACCATAGAATAAAGCCCTGTTTATTTTGGTACTTACAGTCTTGAAGCCTAATGATCATCTTTTTCTTATTTTAAAGTCTTATAGACACCAAGACACACTCAAGTACAAAGGTAACATCATTTTCTATATATTGTTTGTTAAATGTCAACCAAGAATCACCAGACATTTAAGAAGAAAAAGTATTTTAAAAAGTCTGTAGTATGAAAAATTTAATGAATAGTGACCAATTTAAAACAAAACCAGTAATAAAAAAGTGACCTTGAAAGAAACATAATTAAGGGATCATAGAAGATAAAAACAAATTAGATCTTTGAGAAGATTTAAGAAACTTTTTATTTATGAAATAATTCAGATAATACCTAAAATACTTTGGGTCCATTTGTTTGTTTCAAGTAATGTTGTACTTCAGTGGATGTGCATATTCCACATTTCCAAAGGGTTCAGTCATCCTTTTTTGTGTCACTCTGTTTCATGAAGATAATCTGAATTTAAAGATTCTAGCATAGAGGTAATAAACAATTAAAAGTGATTTCCTCCAGGGAGAGGAGCTGGTTGGTGTGAGTCTTCTCTGTGGTGCACTGTATAAAGAAACATAACATTTGGAACATTTGTCACTGGACACAGTTGCAATTATTCTCTACTGTCTGATCTAAGGGGAGAGAGTTGGATTCTAGCCCTGATAGCGCTATTAATGAACTCTGTAGTACCTCATTTAAGTACTCTGATTGCCTCCTCATGTTTAAAATGAAACATGTAGGGGACAGGGATATAGCTCAGTGGCACAAAGTGCCCACCTGGCAAACGCGAGGTTGTGAGTTCAATCCCCGGTACCAAAAAAAAAAAAAAAAAAAAAAAAAAAAAAAAAAAAAAAAAAAAAAAAAAAAAAAAAAAAAAAAAAAAAAAAAAAAAAAAAGAAAGAAAAAAGAAAAAAATACATCAATCATGTTGTAGTCCAATGTTTATTTCTTTTGTCAAAATTAAGCCTATTATTTTTGTCTGAATAAAGTGAATTATAATTTTCTTATGTCTAATAAACTTGAAGATTGACTGCAGGCTTTTAACTTTATAACTCTTTTATTAGAGTAAAAATATTCACTGTATTCTTAATAGTTACTCATATACTCCTTAACTTTGATTTTTGCCTTGTGTGAGTTTACCTCTCAAATCAATTATACAGTCATATTTTTCATCTTCAGTTTTATTAATCTGTAGTAAACACTTCTTAGATATGGATGTTTTAATAGAGTGTTTTTTCATTCTTTGAAACCTTAATTCCTTATAATTAAAAAAACCCCACCATATTCTTTTGTTGATGTAAAAATGCCAAGTGTTTGCAGATGATTCCTTAAAAGGTTTTATCACTATGTTACTTCTGTCTTCCTGAACATTTTCAAAACATTAAGCTATAATTTTAAACAATATTTCGTAGTGATGTTCAGATATAGTAAATTTTATAGTCATCTGCATTATTAAATTACATCAGTTACTGTGAATACCTGATATACTTGCAAATTCACAGAATTGGTCGATGAAAGATGGCTATTTCAACATTGCACAGATGTGAAGATACTGCCATATTAGATTGGCAGCTGCTCCTGAATTTTTCCCTGCTTATCATTTGGGCTAACACTTTACTTTTGTAGGTGATCAGAAAAAATTTAAAGAACTACCTATTCATAATGAACACAAGAATACAGGTGAATCCCACAACTAATCGTTAACCTGATGGGTGTTGGAGGAGTTCTGCATATGCATGCCTGCTTATGTGTGCATGCCCAAACATCTTGCTATGCTGGACATCAATTCACCAAACTAACATATATATATGAAGACACATACACACATATATTTAAGTTTCTATAGACTGAAGGTGCATTAGTCACTGTTCCCATTACCAAGCACAATACATGACACCCATGACTCTAAAGAGGAGAAGTTTAATTTGGCTCACACTGTAAGATTCAATCCATGGTCATCTATTTCCAAGGCAGAAACATCCTGGAAGATGCTATGATAGAACAAAACTGAGTAGTCTCTGGCTACTTGAAAGCAGAGCAGGGGAACAGCATTAGAGATGAAGGGGTAAGAAACCAGGTACAGACCCCCAAGCTACATACCTTCATGACCCTCCAGACACAGTAATCCTAAAGCCAATCAAGTTGGTACAATAAAGTGTAACTTAGAAAACTCACTGTTGTCAACTTGACAACCAAACACATCTGCATAAACCATACTTGAACCCTTAAAGATAATGTCATAATTCTACTTATTATTACACAGTGATCTTACATTCAACTGAATATGCAGCTAATAATTTCTTTTCCAAAAACTCATTTCAGCATTTTTCAAAAGTCCAAACTTAAGTCTCTTCTGAGGTTCAGACCAAACTCTTAGATATGAACCTCTGTAAAAATTAACAAAACAAAACAAAACAAATTAGTCCCAAGGTACAATGGCATAAGGCAAACATTTCCATTTGATAAAGAAGTAATAAAGGGATAGAAAAAATCTGACCAAAGCAAGATTGAAACCTAGTATGACAAACATTAAGTCCTACATCTCCATGGTCTGGTTTCTGGGCCATGTGATGGTGAGATGTGAGTTCCAGAAGGCTTGGGTGGTTTCACTCTGTGGCATTTCTTGTTGCAGCTCGCACAGCCTGTCTGTTGGGCTGGCCCTGTCATGGCCAGCAGGTTTTGTTGGCAGACTTCTATGTTCCTGACATCTCCAAATTCTTTCACTATGCCTTTAGCTTCATTCCCACAGCTTCACACACTGCTCTCTCAGAGCATCCTTGCCTTGCCTCTCAGACCTTTCTTTGAAATCTGGATGGAAACTTCCTGGCCTTATAACTTTCACATTCTGTTTGTCACTAAAGCAAAGATCAAGTGAATGACAATGGCAGGGTATGCTTTTAGTGGAAACAGTAGCTAGGCTGCCTTGGATCATGGCTATAATTCCTTAAAAGGACCTTCTTAAAAGGGACCCTAGGGACTCTCTTTTCAAATGGAAGGATACTTCTAAACTCATGAGCCTGTGGTGATTGGTGTCTTGGCAATTTCTGAGATGCCTTCATGACATCTTTCTTTTTTTCTCTTTAGGAAGTGCTTGGTTTCCTCTTAATGATGCTAATCTGTGTAGCCCCACCTGTTTTCCCCAACTTTATGCAGGGTTTTTTCTTGCCCAAAATTTAAGTTTTTGAAAATTTCCTGTTCTGCTTTTTGTCCTACATTCTCACTATAAATCTGGCTTTAAAAAGCATCCAGCAGTACCTATGTCACACCTTGAATGTTGAGGTACCTTTGAATCTCCTCTGCCAGATCAATTAGTCTGCCATTCCTTTTTTTTTTTTTTTTGGTACTTGGGATCAAGTAGGCACTTATGCCCCTGAGCTACATCCCGGCCCCTACTCTGCCACTCTTAAACTCAGTCTCCCTCAGAGTTTTGAGACATAGGCAAAATGTAGGCTATTTTTTTTTTTTTTTTTTTTTTTTGTGAGTGAGTGTAGCACACTTGACCTGTACTCCATTTCCCAATGATGTCTTTTTTACCAGTTGAAGTCTTTTGAGCCTAGTTCTGCTATCTGCATTCCTTTCAGCATTCTGGTCTTCTAAACTACAACCAGAATCACACATTGGTCTTTTGCAGATGCTTCTGTAGCTCACACCTTTCCAAACTCCTCACACAAACCAGCTCTAAAACCTTCTAAAACCACAGGGATCAGGTTCAGTTACAGCAGTGATCTTACTATTTCCCCAGTCTCGATTTTTTGTATAAACAACTTTTGTGTTGTTGGGCACAACACCCAACAACCACAGCTCTAAGGAGCAGAGGTTTAATTTTGCTCACATTTTAAGAGTATCTAGTGCATTGTCAGCTGGTGTCAAAGCAGAAACATCATAGTGGAAGGGTATGGTGAAGTAAAGCTGCTCAGTTCATGGTGGCTGCCTTGTATAGTAGAAGAACAGTGCTAACCAGGAGGGGCTGAGTGATCAGATATACATGTCAAAAATCATACTTCATTACCCACTCAGACACATTCAGAAATGTGCTCCACTGACCACCCAGGTGGTTCCCAGATCCAGTCAAGTTAGTGTAATCAAGCTTACCTGCTAAAGATGGAGAGCTTAACTCTCTACCATTGGAGGCTAGGCTCAAAAGATTCTACACACATACAGTGAGAGAGAGAGAGAGGACAAAAGAAAGGAAAAATGTGGTTCTATGTTTCCTTTTTTGTCTTAGGATATATGTAAAACAAAAAATGTATTGTCAAATGTCAAAATCTAACTTGAATATACTGTTAATTTTATTTGTTGTTATTAATATCATTTTTGAGACAAAGACTTACTGTGTAGTTTGGAGTGGCCTTGAAATCACTATGTAGTCCATGCTGGCCTCACACTCACAGCAATCCTCTTGTCTTAGCCTTGCTAGTTCTAGAATTACAGGCGTGTGTCACCACCCTTGGCTATAGTGTTTATTTTAAAGCCTGATGTTTTTGTAGTATGGAAAGATAAAGAACTCTGAAATGAGAAAAATATTAACAGTAAAATATGCTTTAACACTGTGACTATCTGGTTTCTGTTGACAGGTGTGATTACAGTCTCTCTTTAGGTCATCTCCCTGTATCGTTTTCTGGAAGGTCAGTTTTGTGAACAACAGCTTGCAGGCAATTAGAGCTACTTTGTGCTGCTATTTCCCTTGCTTTGATGAATCAGGGGTCCTTTAAGTTTCCTATTAAAGGTAAAGATCTGGCAATTAATTAGAACCTTTCAACATATAAACTACTGATTGTCAAATTAGAAGAAGACAGTAAAATATAGTTAAATAGTGAAGATTCAAGATTAAGACTATCGTCCTTGGTACCACAAATATATTTTAAAAAGTCTGACATCTAACTGCTAGCAATACGAAGACAGTTACAAAATCTCATATGTGTGTGTGTATATATATATAGGCCCATGTGAGCCAAGCACTATGCTGCTGAGCTATAACTCCAGCTTCACTTAAATACCTTGTATTTAAAATGAGTATGATAGTCATAATAGCTAACACTGATGTAAGCCAGTTCTCTTGTTAGGCAAGAAGGAGTAAAGTTCTTTACATAATATTAACTCATTTAATTTTATCTACCAGATAATTGTAACTACATATGGTTGAAGTGACCTTACATTTAATGTGCTGATTATTGTGCTTGGTACATAGCAAGAGTTCAATAAATGCTAGCTATTTTTAGCAATTCTCCTCTTCCATGGACCTCTACTTGCATTTAGTGTGACAGGTGCCTAGTAAGTCTGTCCTGCTTAAATGATTCCTTCAATAAAATCTCAGGCCTAGAGAAGTTATTGTATAGAGTTACTACAAAGTTCAGCCCCCAAGTGACAATAAATAAATAAAAGTTAAAGTAAGATTTAAGCCAAGTGAAATAGAATGAGTGAAACGCTGGTAGTGTTCTAGTTTGAAGAGAAGGGAAATAGATGTGTGATGGCAAGTGCGTATTTATGTTAAAATGTTTTACACATTGTATGTAATGCATGATACTGAAATGTCTTTTTCCAAAAGCTGTACCCATGTTGGAAGTAGTGTTGTAAAAATCTTAACTATATTTGGAAATTCTAGTGTAACTGCTGTTTTTTTTTTTTAATTAGTATTTTTAAATTGAGGAGACATCTTCCATTTTCCCCAGCTTTTGATCAACTTGGACTCTATTCTTTTTTCTTGTGGGTGGTCCTCGAGAAATTGAAAGATGGATGCTTTTTGCAAGTGCTAATATGAAAAATAGCGAACATTATTAAGCATATTGGCATCTCAGCCTTCATCCCTGAATGACAAAGATGAATCTTTTTTTGTTCTTTTAAGACACAAATTTCATTTTCAGTGTGCAATATCTGCTTGTTTTTACTAATAATTATAAATACTTAATTGATGATTTTTTATTTTTTTATTTAGAAGAAAGCATAATCTGAAATAACAAATAGCACTTGATTTCCCATTTAGAAATGTTTGAATTCCAGTTCTTTTACTTATCTCATGAGAGGAATATGTAGTTTTGATAGTGTTTTGAATATGTTGTTTTGTAAAATACTGTGTCATTTCCTTTGCAGTAATTTGTACAAATGATAATTATACATAAATTAATAAACTGTTAGTGGGGATCTAATGATGTTTCATGTGGTTTTTGATTTATTACTAAATTATTTGGAGAATATTGAAATGTTCTTAATGTAACCTGCAACTTCCTCAACTCCAAAAATATATCCAGCAAAATAGAATAGTAATTTTTTAAAAAAATCAACCGGTAAAAATTTAGATTTCATTAAGTTATGACATATGATATGGTATTATGTGTTGACAAAGAGCATATATGTTTATCTGTGGGTTTTTTTCACATTGCAAATAATGAAATTATTAAAAATAAACAAACAAACCTGTTACTACCTTTCCCATTGTGATTCAGCTTTCTACTGCTACCTGCAATCAATGTTGGGTCCTCAGCTTGCACTTCTTTAGTGCTCTTGTTGCCTCCCATCCTGAAGTTTTGTGTGCCACTTTTATATTTAAACTACACAAGAAATATTTAAAATCAAGTGATAATTCCTGGCATGTCTGGGCACCATGCCTGAGGTTAACCATTTTCAACCAAAATTCTATTAAGTCACAGACAGACAATTGATTCATTTTTCTCATATGTTTGCATCTGTCTGCTAAAGTATGCTGTCACCTATAGTTTTCTCATGCTGTGAGAGTACACTGAAAATTAACTTTGTTGTAAGCTTGTTTTTATTTATTTTTTTTCTGTCATGGGGTAAGGCCAATGCAGACTGCCCATGTAACTTTGTGCCTGTGTTTCTCCCAAGGCTCTTCCTGAAAGTCAGCTTTTCATTTTCATGGGTTTCCCAGCTGTTTTTAAATGTTAATCTCCACAGTCTTATGCTTGGGTCCTACTTAAACTAAACAAAATACAGATCTTATTTTATGATAATTAAGATTTGTTCTCAACTTTTAGTTGTTTTTTATTGAAAATAGCTTGTTTTCAACTTATTTTGAGTTGAATTATTTTTTTCCAGCTAGACTTTTTAAATTTCGCTATCCAAATATTTTTTCAGTAATAGTTTCTTTGGGAAGTGTCAGGTTTTGTTTTATTATTTTGCGTTTTTAGCCAACTTCAAAGCTTTTTCACTCTTGCCGCTCCAACTGATACATTTTAAATTCAGTTATTCTGTTTGATTGATAATGAGTTATTTTCTGTTCTTTTTTAATGAAATGTATTTATTACTTGCCATGGAAACTTTTATTACATGCTTTTAATTACACTGTATGCATCTGTCCTTCTATTACAATTCATGAAGTACCAATGCACTTTTATTGGGTCAAAACCTGCATTTTACAGTATATATCTATATCTATATCTATATATCAGTACTTGGTACCAATAAAATATTGCCACATTTTGATTTTTATTAGTGATTGCTCTTCCTTGACACGTGAAATAAATTTTGCTTAAGCAATCAGTATATGTAATCTTGTAATATATTTGGCCAGAAATTTGGGGATCCACTTCTTTTAAGGTACTATGTAAATGCACAGTTAAAGTTTCAGTAAGAGATACATATGTACAAATGGGTTTTCAGCAGTGGTTTCATGATCATGGCATGCAAATGCTGAGTACTTTTGTGATTCTAACACCCTGGGGGTTCACTAGGCAAAATTCTTTTATCTATGTGTCTGTGCTTCTGTTTCTTTTCTGTCAAGTCTGTAGCTTACTGAAGTCTCGTGCTGTTAAAACAGTGATTTTCTTCTTCTTGCTTCTGAGGATTATATCCTTACTCAGAGATGGAGATCTGAAAAATAGAGCTATAGTTGTCATAAGGCCAAGCTATTCTGTCAAGAAGGGGCCTCTGTACCAGAAACAATTATAGACATCATATTTGTACTTGCACAATATTGTTAATTTCTGCATGGTGAGTGCATTATTATATATTGGTCTTTTGTAGATTTTTAAGGTTTATTTTTTTCAGTGTTTTAGTAACGGTATTCATGGCATGTTATTCATGGCTATTTTACAGGCAAATGTGTGCCTCCTATACCACCATGCAGCAGCTTCAAGGACAGGGAGGTTCTTTAGTGTCTAGAGTTCTGATCTGATGATACGCTTGGCTGATTGCCATCAACCAAGTCATTCAGAGGACTTAAAAATTCTGATCTCACACACTATATATTTGTTCTCAGGGATAATATCCACACTGTACCCCAATTGAAATATTTCCACATTTCTTTCTGAATCAGTCTACAACTTCCATTTATTAGAAGCTTCAGGAGTGCCCACCTTTTTGTGGATGCTTATACCTGAGTCTGTTTCCTTCTGTAAGGTCAAATGAGCTTGTTAGAATGGCAGGAGAAAATAGGAGCTCATATCCCCAGATTGATGCTGGGTTGTGCCTGACCTGCTTCTTCTCCTTCAAGCACTGCACTCATGTGGCATGTTGTTCCTGTTTGACTGACCTTATGTTTTAGTGCTTTTAAACCTGAATGGAGCAGAACTTTCCCTTCTCCTCTAGTAGGTCTCAGGAGTGAATCTGGTCACCGATATTTATTCTCTGACCCTTAACTGTGTTTCTCCTTGAAATTTAACTAATCAAGGAGTTGTCCTGATTACTGATGCTCAAGAATCATTCAATACCAGTATGTATATTTTTGCCTCTTTGTATAGTTTGACAAATTCTTTCTTAAAGCCCAAATTATACATATATGTTGGTATGGATCTGCTTTTTTTAGACTGAATTCCAAAAGCAGTTGAACAAGGTTCTTTTTGTGCTGTATCTAGCAAAATGCCCTACACAATTAAGTTCTTACTACATGCATTTAATTAGATTGTACATGCACAGATAGATCCCTTGGGCTTCTGAAGCAGTACAGGCTACTTTGGAAAATCATGCAAGCCAAAAATGGATTTAGGTCAGTCAAAATTTTATCTGGCTTTCCCGGTAGGATTGTTGAAACTAGCTTTCCACTCTGCTGCAAGAATGTCTTCTGTGTGATTTTGTTTTCTCTTGCATTCCATTGTCAGCTAGTCAGAGATTGTGTACTTGATGTGCTTCTTGTCAAACTCATTGGATATTTGAAATAGCAATGCATTTATGGTTTTCATCAGAGTACTGTAAGAGTTTTACTGCTTCTGCTATTTATAAAAAATTGTTTGGAACTTGATTTCTGTGGAGGAGATGAAAAGTCATAGTTTAAGACTGAAAGGGAATTCTAATGAAAGATCCTGTCACCCGACAGCCTTCAGTTAAGGTTGTGCTTCATAAACTTAGTACTGACATCTTTCTCTAAAATAAAGCTACTTCTTACTATGTAGTTTCTTATATGTTTCACAGTGTCAGTAAAGAAATGTTTCTAAATAGATTTTGGAACATTAACTCTGAATTCTATTGTGTTAAAATCTTTGAAAAGCTCCATAGTTTAAACTTCAAATTCTGCAACATCATTCAGAATCCTTCATAGAGATGTATCTTAAATGACATTTTCCACTTCATATCTCACTTCTACCTAATCTATTTTGAGGATTCATAGAATTACTTTTGTTACTTGGATGTGTCACATGCATCTCTGTCTTTGTTTCTTTGCTCACTACTTCTCAGCCTTCAGTTACCTATGTCCTCATTTCAAGGGTCAGGTCAAATGAGCAATCCTTTCTAAAGGATTTCCTCCAATTCCCAGGTGGAATTATTCTTATTTTCTCTGTTCTCAAAGCACTATGTTCCTATTGTTGCTGCTAACTTATACATTGCCATAGTTTTATCCTCTCATATCTGCCATTTTAGATTATGAGCTTTTTCATAGTGGAAGATTCATATTCTTCATTTCTCCCCTGGGGCCTACCAAAGTCCTTAATATAGCTATCATTCAATGAATGTCTTTGAAAATTATTTAATATTGATTCAATAGGAGAAAGAGATATGAATGTAATGATGAGCTATTGAATAAATCTTTGTAAGACTGCTTGTATCTTTTTGTGGAAGATAATGAGCATATAAAATATTAAGGTAATGTCATACAAAGATAATCACATCAGATTTAGCAAAATCATGAGTCTCTGAGGATGCTAAAAAACATTTAATTGTATCTCATATTCATACCATACTTACAGGACCTTGTAGCTTGAAAACCTGAAGTTTTCAATTTAGGTTTAAAGATGTGCCAAAGATGTACTTTAAAAACTAAGTATGCAAATAAACAAACAAACAAAAAGTAGTGTCTACAGAATTCTTATTCCTGGAAGGTCATTTTTAATATATAATCCCTTTTACTATTATTAAAGTTATTTTATTACCAGGAATCTAATTTTAAAAACAGTCATTCATGTAGCTAAATATAATTTAACTAGTAAACATTTCTATTTCATGAAATATAATTTCTCTATTTAACCATTTTAAAGGCATTCTAATTTTTCATTTATTAGCTATTTTAATTTCTGTCCTCTGTCTTTATTTTACACACAGTTTGTCATATGAACTCTAATATTTTGTAATATGTGCTAGTGAAATATCATTAAATTCATGATAGGTAAATTTACCTATCTTTACCATTTCTTGAAAATTACTAGATAATGTTTATCACTTAGGAACTATGTTGAATATATATCCAGAATAGCTTAAAGAAATCAGTACTGTATTTTTGCCTCAAAAATATGAAGTCTTTGTGTTCATAGTCTATATTAGTCAACTTCCTTGTTCCAGGGAAAAAATACCTGACACCTACAACTTAAAAGAAGAGAGATTTATTTTGGCTCACAATTTCAGTGGTTTCAGTGCATTGCCTGCTGACTCCAAGGCAGAATGAGCATGGTGGAAAGACATGGCAGAGGATAGCTGCCCATCCATTGATGACCAGAAGCACAGAGAACAGGAGGAGCTGGAAAATGGAATACTCTCTTCCAGGTCACATCCCTAATGACCTGGCCTTTCTGACCAGGCCCTACCTTCAAACACATGAGATTTTGGGGACATTTTAGATCTAAACTATAACATAGATCGTGCCTGGTAAGACAACAATGTCAATGGGGATTTTGGATCCTTCTTCTCATTCTGAAATTTATTTACTCAAAATAGCTGCTGAATTTCCAAATATTATATACATTTTGAACAGGCAATTTCTTTTCTTCTTCTTTTTTTTTGGACAGGCATGTTTCTAAAGAATATGCTATATACTATATACTATATAGCATGTAAAGAAGAAAATATTAGCTATTATAGATGCAGCTGACAAGTCCAGTCACACAAATCAAAAATTACATTTTCTTAATTTTTTGAAAATTACATCTTATTTCTTACTTATTCCTCATTTACCAGTTAGCTTCCCTTCACCTATGCCTTAAAGAAGAAGATCTTTAATTTGGCCTATGGTTTTGGGAGAGTCAGTCTATGTTTGACTGGTTTCAAGGTAGAGGTGGTAGGCTGTAGGGTATTTCTTACTTATTCCTCATTTACCA
Organism: Dasyprocta punctata; assembly: GCA_004363535.1. Lineage (NCBI taxonomy): Eukaryota > Metazoa > Chordata > Mammalia > Rodentia > Dasyproctidae > Dasyprocta > Dasyprocta punctata. Next base: position 6,145 of record RJWM01019033.1, on the reverse strand, counting down.
GTTAGCTTCCCTTCACCTATGCCTTAAAGAAGAAGATCTTTAATTTGGCCTATGGTTTTGGGAGAGTCAGTCTATGTTTGGCTGGTTTCAAGGTAGAGGTGGTAGGCTGTAGGGTATGCTAGAGGACAGCTCCTCATGTCGTGGAAGCCAAGAAGCAGAGAGAGAAGGGTGGCACCTGAGAAAAATACATATTCTCTCAGGTCACCTTCCTAGTGATCTGCCTCTTCCAACCATGTTCTACCTCCTAACAGCATGTTCAGCCATGAAGGCATCTGGTGGGTTAATCTACTGTTGAGTGAAGTACCCTGTGATTCAGTCCCATATCTGCATACATCAGTCTTTTGGTTTACATGGAAACCATTACACCCCAGTTTATATTGGTTCTTTTAATGCTGAAGTTCTTTCTGATTTATGACTGTGTTATTGTGATTTATGACTTTTTTTTCTCTCTTAGGTTTTATAATATTCATGTTTTAAAATTATATTACTGTTTTATTGAAAACTTGAAAATAAGGAAAAGTAAAAGTTAAAATTAATTATGAATTTATACATTACTAAATATCAGGTGATATATAATTACTTTTACATAATTTAGTATCTTGCTAAATAGTCCTAATCTTTCTGAATGTATATAAATATACATGTATTTGTAAAGAATACACAATTGCTATTTATTCTCCATATTACTTTAGAAATGCTTGTATTATTTAAAATATATATAGGTGATGTCTGAATATCAATAAGTACTCTTTAGGGCATGACTGATTGCTTGATGTTGTGTACCAAACCAAAATTAACACAGTCAATCCCTATTTGTTCTCGTAAATTTTATAAAACATTTTAGTTGCTTTTAGGTTATAAACACTATAAAAGTTCATGATAAACTTCTTAGAACATGAATATATGCCTGTATTTGTAATTAATTTGTGGAAGTAGTTCAGTTCAAAATATAGAATGTTTTGATTTAAACTTAAATATACCCCAAAACTGCAATGGTGGGGCTTTTAAAAAGTGACTGGAGTATGCAGTGTTGTACTCATTAATAGATTAATCCATTGATGAAGTCATAGCAAAATGTGGTGCTAGGAGGTGGGGCCTGGTTAGAGGAGGTCACTGGGAATGAGATCCAGAAAAGCATGTTTTTGTCCCTGACTCTTCCCTTCTCTCTCTGCTTCTTGGCTGTCATGGGTTAAGCAACTTTCCTTTATGATATCTTTCTGCCAAGCTGTTTCTGCCACGTAGGCAGCCAACATTGTACTTAATCCTTTGAAACTGTGAGCCAGGGTAAACTATTTTGCCCCAGTGATGGGAAAGCGCCTAATACTAGATACATACAAAGGAAAGAGCAAAATTTTTCAAAGACTAAGAAATAATGGAGTTATAATGTGTCATGCTTTAGTGTATATTTGCTGAGAGTGGTGTGGAGTAATACAGAAGATTCCAGGTTTTTTTTTTTTTTTTCAAACAGATATAGTCAAATATGAAGTAGAAGACTGGTGAATGTTTGGAAGAGTCACTTTGCCATTTCCTTAGTGATTCAGTTAGGAAAACAAAAAAACAAAAAACAAAAACAAAATCAAAGAGAACAGACAATTGACCAAGAATCCACTTGTGTTAAGAAGTAAGGCTGTAACTTCTCCCCAGATAGATGAATAAAGAAGAGGGAGGGATATATGATGTATATCATATATCAGTCTTTGGTTAGGAATTACTGCAATATGGCATTTAACCATGTGCATATATAGAATATAGAATTATTCTGGAGTATAATTTGACTAATGGACTGCAGAAAGATTACATTTAAATATTTCTACATATATGGGGATCCTAACTTGTCATGCTTATGATTCAAATTGTCATAGGATGATTATCAAGTCATGTTTGCAGTTAACTGTGTGCAAAAGAGTTATGATAGGGGTATTGGAAGGCAAATTTAGATAGGGAAGGAGGAGAGGGATGAAAAAGGGAGGAAGGACACATTATTAATCAGCTTGCTTTGATATCTTGGGAGGTGAAAAAATAAATCAAAGAGACAATTGATTTTCATACACCTCAAAGAGAAGAAAAGAATTGGAGCAACAACCAACATGACTGAGTAAAGTAAATCATACTGAATTAATCTAATTTTATTCTCTGACACAATGACAGGACTTAAATATGAAGGGAAGAAAGAGTTCATATATCATTACTACAGTAAGGTTTAGTTTTGTCTCAGTATTCTCATCAACTTGTAAAGAAAATGTAGTCTTGGATAAAGTGAGGAATAGTTTGTGACTTGTCAGTGAGTCAGTGACCTGCCGGGGCAAATCAGGTGCGATTCCAAAATTTTTTTGGGGGGAGTGATATTTACCCAAACGGCATTTGTTTTATTCTCTCGAATTTAAGGATACACTATGGGAATTTGCTCTAAAATGAATATGGGAAGTAAGAAATGTGAGCTGAAATAAGCTGAGGATTGAAGATGACCATTTATTAAAATGGCACTTTAAAAAATGATAGCATGTAGTGACAGGCATTCTTATACATTATTGCTATAAATTAGAAATGAGGCTTATTATAGCTGCTTATATGATTTGAAATACCTGCGGTGTTTACTACCTTTAGTTTAATTCTTTTTAATATAATAATCAGTGTTTTATGTACTCTGAATTACAGGCTTATAACATCATTATCTATTTGTGTGTATTTTGTTTTCCTAGGCTTTACAAAATACTTGATTGCTTCTGTGTAAAATGAAGGAATTGTGTTAACTTCTACAAAAATGAATGATTATTTTACTAAATCATCTCTGTTACCATGACCTGCCATAAAAAAGTTTTTTAAAAATTTCAGTGTTAACTTTTTATGTAATTTTTGAAGACCTTTTAAAAGGTAATTAAAGGCAACACATGAGATACTAGTAATGCATACTGAAGACATGACAATATGAATATATATCTGTTTGAATATATATACACCTATTTAATATATTAAGATATAAATTCTAAATTTAAATAACTTATGAAATAAAGAAAGATTGCATATATGTCACTTTGGATTCTTGTTTTACTGGTTATCAGAAATAAAAAGACCATGTTTCTGATTTTTTTTAGCTTCATTTGTTCTGGCTCAAAAACTTCACTGATTTATGTTTGACTATTATTCTGTGATCTCAAAAAAATCTAAATTGAAGTAAAACATTCATTTCTACCCTTTTTTTATAGTTTTCAATTTTGGTACCATTTCAAAAATATAGAACATTTGTAAGAATTGTACTTAAGAACCATGAATACCCTTTGTTCAGATTCATTAGTTGCTTATACTTGCCCCTTTGTTTAATTTTTTGTGTCTGTACCTTTTTCTGCCTATACACAGACATGTACACACACAGAATGTTGTTCATGAATCATTTGAGAATACATTTCAGATATGATGTTTCTTTAGCTGAAATGTTTTAGTGTGTGTTTCCTGAGAATAAAGATAAACAGAGTATAATTATTGAAAATAAAGAAATTGGTATTTTTCTACCATGTGCTCACAGGATAAGCCAGATATTTTGTGCAAAATTCTCAAGTCGTGTTTGCTTGCTGTTTCCTAATGATTAATTCAGGTTATGAATTTTTGGCAGGCACACCATGAAAGTGATGTTGAATCTTGCTCAAGTGCATCTTGTGTATTTGTCCCATTATAGATGATGCTGTCTTTGATCAATTAGTTAAGGTGGTCTGTGCCAAGTTTCTCTACTGAAAGTTTCTAGTTTTCTCATTGTAATTAATAACAAAATTTTAAGAAGTTATTTCCAGACTACGGAAATATCTTGTTTGTCATCACACTTTCACCCACTCCTGCTGATCCTCTGGTATTCTCTTCATTCAATCAGTTCGCCATGACATTTGCTTAATGGTGGTGTTCTGACTCCTTCAATTCATCTCTGTTTTTCAGAGGCATCCTACTCAGAGAGTTTTCCTTCTTTCATTTTATAATTTACTCATTTCTTTGTTTTTATCATGTTTATGTCATAATGAATTGAGTGCTTTGCAATAATTATTTACTTTGGTTGCCCAGTCATCCCAGATTTAACCAGTGGGAGCCTTTTTAAGCTATGGCATGTGGTCTTTTGATATATCCACATTTAAAAAAATTTTTCTTCCTTGCTCATCTTCCAGAAAAATATGTTGTCCCCTTGAATTTGATATATTTTAAATCTCCTTTCATATTCTTGCCAGGATAGTTTTTTAGTATTTCCATGGTTCAACTAGACATTATGGTAGTGATTTTTGTGTCACTCATAGGATCTTTCCTTCCTGCATTGCCCACCTCAGTTCTCCTAGAACTTCTATGAAATATCTCTGATGTACATAGTGCCAGTTTGACACGTAACTTTGTTGACATTTGGTGGTTAATTTTCTTTTTATAGGTAATTTGATATTTTCATTATTTTTCACTTTCTGTTACGCTTAATGCAAATGATTTTTGTTTCTCATTTTTTATATTTTTTAGACAGTATTCTAGTAAGTTTAATTTTCAGATGGCTTTATTACTTGTGCTAGCAAATTTCCAGACCTATAGTTTTTCAACAGTCTGTAAAACATGCCCATATTTTAAGACATTAGTCTGACCATAATTCATGGGTTACATAGCTTCTCCTTTAGCATTCAGTATTCATTTAATTAAATTGAAACTTTCTTCTTTAACATTGTAATTATTTTACTATGTGATACATCTATTAGCCCAGGAAGTATCTCTTTAAAAGACATGTCTACAGGAAATGAAATCCTTTAAAATCATTGATTCTATTGATGATTTACCAATCTCGGTGGTTAGTACCGTTCTCCCTTTGAAAATTATGAAATATACATTTAAATAAATGGAAATTTAGAACCATAGAAATTTAAAACTTGCACATAAATTAAAACAGGATGACTAATTGTTAATACCTGATTTGGGGAAACTAGTGAATTGCAGTATTATAAGTAGTTGTTTCAACTTAGAAAGTAAGCATTTTGAATATAGTAACAGAAAATCCTTTCTCTAGTTCATAAGAAAGAGATCTAAAGGTAGTTGGTAGGAAAGGAGGATCTAAATCTGGCAAAAACACTCCATTGCTTGAAACTAGCAGTGTAGAAAAGTTTGCAAAAGTAAGGACAAGGTGAATGAACAAAGTGTATGCCCTATATGACTGTAGCTATCTTATGTTCCATGCTTGGCACTGAGCACAAAGTTACAAATCATATTCTTTCAAAAAAGCTACAGTTGAGGATTCTTATGAAAAGACTCCCACTTTTGACTGTCATCTAATATTTTTAAAGACCTGGACAAAGAAAATGTAAAAGTGAGGTAGTTTTCTTAGTTTAAATTAAATTTTGCTTTATGTTTTGACTTATGTGTATACTATGTAATGATAAAACTCAGGATAAAAATATCTCCTGAAACATGCATCATTTCTTTAAGGTGAAAACATTGAAACTTCTTCCATCACAATATCATTATCTGTGTTTGTCCTATTGTACAATAGCCCATCAGTATTTCTATTCTTTTTCTTTTCTTTTTTCTCTTTCTTTCTTTCTTTTTCTTTTTCTTTTTTTTTTTTTCCTTTTTTTTTTTTTGTCTCTTTTGAAGTAGGGTTTCACTATGTAGTTCAGACTGGCCTGGAGCTTATTTTGTAACTCAAGCTAGTCTCGAACTTGCAATGATCCTGATCTTCCTGCCTCAGCCTCTGGAGTACTGGGATTACAGGCATGCACCACCACGCCTTGCTTCACCTGAATTTCTTATTTCTTCTTACTCCTTGATCAACCCTTCTCTATCCTTTTCTACTCTCAAAGTCTGTGAAATCAGTTTTGTGAAATTCCATGTACAAATGTGATCACATACATTTATCTACTTGGCCTATTTCACTTCTATTCTCTAGTTCTATAATCTTACAAGTGACTTGTTTCATTCTTTTTAATGGCTGAATACCACTTCATTATGTACTACAGTATACATCACATTTTCTTTATGCATTCATCAGCTGACAGCCACTTAGATTGTTTTCCATTTCTTGGCTTCTGTGAACAGTTCTGTTGTTAACATGGGAGTGCAGAGGTTTCTTTGGCATACCAGTTTCATTTTCTTTGTTGATATCTACCCCGTAGTGCAATTGCTGGATCATTTGCTAGTTGTC
>RJWM01019032.1:0-40183 GCA_004363535.1 Dasyprocta punctata | reverse complement strand
TCCCTGCCACTGTGAGGGGCTGGTCTGCAGCAGAGCCACACTCTGTGCCCTGGGAAACTGGCCGTGGGGTTACAATTCCGCCCAGGGGGATATCCAGGATGTCTGCCCCTTCCTGGGCAGCCCTCCCCACCTCCCCTCAGTAGTCCATTGCTCCAGAAGGCCCTCTCCCAGACAACCTTCTCTGTGCACTCCTTCTGGGGCACCCCTCCTCACTATGCCCACCTCCTCCTCCTGTGGCCCCATACGGCTCTGGCCAGGATGTACAGCCCCAGGATCTGCCCAGGCCCTGTAAGCAAATGCTTCTCCTCATCCTGAACCAACTCCTGGCCGGCCTGCTTGCCAGGGAGCAGGTTGACTATGTCTAGCTTCACAGAGCAGGAGAGAGGGGCACAAGTAGGAAAAGCGTCCCCCAAAGACAAGCCAGAGTCAGTTCTCACTGAGATACAGCAAACCTCAGAGTTACAGCAAATGCAGCCTCCCAGGCCTGGGGTTCCAGTTTTGCAGAAGAGCAGGAAGTGTAGGGCCTGCGAAAGGCAAACTGAAGCCAGGCACAAACAGGCACTCGCTGGCAGGAAGACAGAGCCAGGTCCCTGCAAAAGCAGGCCCTGGCACAGACCTAAAGCCAGGCACCCTGGGTTCTGGTCCCAGCACTGTCTCCAACATCCTTTAGTGGACTGGGTACATTTACTGAGCACCTTCTGTATACCAGGCTCCGTGCTGGGCTACATATCACCCAGTAGCCTGTTATACCCTTTCCCCTCCTTCTGTAAGTGGGGATATTGAGGCTCAGAGAGGTTAAGTCATCTGCTGTAGGTCACTAAGCAATGGTCCAAACAGGGCTCATATGCCTCCCTTTTCCAGCATTCCAGGCAGCAGGAAAGCAGAGCAAAGAACGTTCCCCATGGGGTTAACTACCTCCTCCGCTAGGGCACGGAGACGCAGGAGCCAGTCCTCAGCCTGCTCCAGGGCAGCAGGGAGCTCACTGTGGCCAAGTTTCAGGGCCAGGGCAGCCTCAGTGATCTGGCTCAGGTGGCGGGTACGCAGCCGGAACAGGTACTGGTCCAGGTGGGTGGCAGAGGGAATCTCAAGAACATTACTCAGGGGTTGGCTGCAAGAGACAGAACATTCCTGATGAGCAGGAGCCCAGCGCTCCCTCAGGTCAGACACACACACCCATGTGCACACAAGCATACACACTCAAGGGCTCAGGCCCCACGCTCAGCCTACCTGCTGGGTGCCTTCTCTAGCTCAATCTACAGGTATCATCTCTGTGCCACAGGTCCCATCCTTACCTCCTCCAGGAAACCCTCCCTATCACATCAGCATCCATGCCTCCCATTCGGAAACCCGAAGCCCTTTATTCTGGGACCACCTGTTGGGGACTCACCCTCAGGCTCTGGTCTGTTGAGTATTTTGCATGGGTGTCCCTCAGCTGACTGTAAACTCTCAGAGGGCCCAGGGAGTCCTCCTCCTGCTCCCCACATCCTCCTAGAGCAGAGGCCCCAGCCCTAAGTAGCCTACACTGAAACAAATCCATTCTGTGTTGTACGCACACTTTCTCCAAGAAGGAAATTTATGAAGCCCTGCCGAGCCACTGCAGAGGCTGTGGGGAGGCCAGCAGCCAGTCATACGGATGTGTCCACCCAGGGCAGCCCCAAACAGCCCTCCCAGAAGCCTCCCCTTTAGGAAGTCTTTGGAGTGTACCTGGGGGTACACACAGCCCTCCAAACACAGCTCTGAGCTCTAAGTGAGAAGGTCGGTTTAAACTTAGCCTCGTTAACAGGCAAGGGCTCCCTAAAAGGTCTTCATAAGGCTGCTACACGCCATTCCAGGTCTGGGGTGCCACACACGCCTGGGTCATGCAGAGTGAGTGGGGACGTCCCTGCTCTCCTCCACCAAGCAGGACCCCACGGTGACGGTCCCGGCTGGAGTTTATGGGGGAGGGGGGCTTCCCTGCCCCCTCGCCACCCCCCACCCCCCACCCCGGCCGAGTTCTTGACTTCCAAACAGGACATTCGTCAAACCAGCTCACCAGGCCTGCTCCCACCGCTCGCACCCCACCTCCCCTCCCCGCAGCGTCTCGACTCCCGGCTCCCGGCTGATTTATTTTTCTGCCAATTTCCCCAAGCTATGCAGAACCAATTACCGCCGGAGCGCAGCGGCACCGCCGCCGCCAGATACACCACTCTGGCAGGCCCTCAGCGCACTACATTTTTCCTGTTATTTTTTTTAATTGAATTTTTAGGATGGGGGGGAGCAGTATGCGAACTCCATCTCGGGGAAACTTAAGCCCCGGGGCCTGTCTCAGGTCACGTACTGCACACCCTGTAGTAATATAATATTTACTGCCCTGAGGGTGCCGCGGATCGGGCTGCCCCAGGCCAGGACATGCTCGGTGGGGAAGGGGGGACCTGGGCTGGAGTCCTGGACAAGCCCTGCCTGGGAGTCAGCCTGAGCGGAGCGGGGCGGGACAGGCGGGGGCGGGGGCGCGGGCCTGGGCCTGGAGAGGGCTGGGGAGAGGCAGCCAGCCAGGATGATTTATGCCCCCAGCCTGGGTCGGAAGCTGGGCAGGACGGCGATAGAGACCACCAAAGGGAGATTTTCAGGGAGGCCAGGAGCCCCGCCAAGACGCCCCAAGAAACAAGACTCGTAAGTGCCACTAACAAGATGTCTTACCCTTTTCTCACCCTAGAAAATCCCAAGGCAGGGGATACAGAAAAAAGAGGAGGTGGGATGATGCTGTGTCCCTAGGGCATCAGGGCAGATGGCTTGCAAACTCTGGCTAACTTGGAAATCTGGGTGTGGGGTGGCCTGGCCACTAGTAAAGTTGCTGCCTGCCCCTGTGGGACCAACTGGTGACTGTAACAAGGACATCTTCCAGGAGGGCAGTGTCCGGCCTGAACGATGAACTTGCCTTGTGTTACGCATTTCACTCCTTGTAAGCTCTGCTGGGCCTGCGCTGAGCTGGGGCTGGGACCAGTCTGTGCTGTGCTCTCTCTAGGAGCAGTGAGAGGCGGGCAGTCTGCAGTCCCCACTGGAGCAGCCTCAGAGGCAGGAGTCCTTCCTGACTCTGTCTTGCTCAAAACTCCAGCATCAGCGTCCCTCATTCCAGCTCACGCCTTTACTGGGCTCATCTCCCTGCAAGCTGCCCCCTCCTCCCAGGGCCAGTGGTGTCCATTCTGTCCTTTGCAGACCCAGGGCCCGAGCTGTGTGCTGGGCATCTCTATGGGGCTGTCCTGTAGCATCTGTGGCTACGCAGGCCCCAGACAAGTTTCATTACCCACTCCATTGTGTCTTCTCCCTGACCCACCATGGGGACCCAACATCCCCGTTCCAGAAACCAGGCCAGCTCTGACTTTGCACTCTCCCTCCCCAGCCCTGTCACCTCTGCCTCTTCCCTATCCTTCCTCCTCCCTTCCATCTTCCCTGCTCCGCTCACATCAGCACGCCTGAAACAGTGCCATGCTGGCCTCCCTATCAGCCCCGCAGTGGCCCCCACTGCACTCCAGAAAATTCTCAGCTCCCATCCTGGTGAGCAGGCCTCTCTGTCCCAATTACCTGCCTCAGATCCCAGATGTTCTGGGCCTCTCTGCCAGCTGCAGACCCCTCCTCACCCCACACATGTTCCTGTACATTTGTCTTCACTTGGTTGCATCAGTCCCAAAGCCTTCCACTCTCCTGGGCCTGACCAGCTCCTGCCGGTCCTGCCAGGTGCAGCTTTGGACCCCCGCACCTGGCTGCCATGCTTGCCATCAGTGAAGATGTTCAGGTCCTGGGTAGGAACTGGGGGGAGTTAAGGCCCTAGAGCTGCTTATGGACTCACATGATGTGGTCCTGGATATCTGAGATTCCTCCCCAAAAAGCCATCTGTATGTTCCCAAGAGGATGAGAACTCAGCTCCCCTCCCAAGTTCCTGACCTGGAGCCACTGGCCCTGGGTGGCCCAAGCTACCTTTCTACCTTAGGAGAGAGACTCAAGGGCCAGGCAGGATTGGAAGAAGTGTTTTTAGCTAAATCCTCCAGGAGCAGAGCACTGTGGAGGGCACTGAGGGCAGCCCAGGACCTGAGTCCTGCCTGTCTCAGATGTTCCACAACTGCAGACCCGCCAAGGTCCACCTCACACATGAGTCATGCACGCTGCTTCCGGGAAAACCCATGCCCTGCCTGCCCACCACCCCCAGGCTGTGTCAGCGAGGCAGGGCAAGTCACTGTGCAGCCATGGCTTGGGGGTACGAAATACCACACGAGCTCATCACACAGCTGCACCCCTCCCCATTCTGACCGGACCCCGCTGTGCCCCTCTAGCCCCACTTGTCCTCCTACCTCCAGACCACAGTGCCAGTTTTCTCCCAGATACTCCCCACCCTGCCCTTCTTCCTGCTGAACTCGAGAATGGGCCCAGTGCCCACCCAGAGCTGGGGAACATTCTGAACCTTCCTTTGACCCCTGCATCCAATCCACCATCAAATTCTTTGCATTATAGAGCAGTACAGCAAGGGAGCTCTGCCATTTACTTGGCATGTAAATCTGGGCAGGTTAATTAACCTCTCTACCTCAGTCGCTCATCTGTAAAATGGGGATCATTCTACTTCCTATGTCCTAAGAGTCTTATGATTAGTTAATACAAGTAAAATTCTCATGTGAGGCTGAGGTAGGAGGATCACAAGTTTGAGCCCAGCCTGAACAACTTAATGAGATCTTGTTGCAAAATTTTTAAAAGGTTGGGATTGTAGTTCAGTGCAAAGACCCTGGGTCCAGTCCCCAGTACTTGTAAAAAACTATTCCTGGAACAGTGCCTGGCACAGTAAGTGTCATCATAATACCTGCTGGAGTGCCCATGCTGCCCTCTGCTCCCCTCAGCTCCCACTCCTCAAGGCGCCATTGTCTTAGGTACCTTGGACAACTTGCCTGCATAGCCATATGCCCAGCCTCCCATTGTCTGGGTCCCCAACACCAGTCCACCGCCCACACTGCAGCCAGAGTGAGCGCTGGAAGCACAGGGCCACCTTCCTCCCTCAGTGGTCCCCAGCCCTCAGCTCTTCCTGGGATCCCCCAAGGCCTGTCCCATGGGCATAAGCTCCTTCCTCCCCATCCCTGGAGGCAGCAAGCATTTCAGGCTTCCGGGTCTTTGCCTGGGTGGTCCCTTCTCCAAAGGGTGACACTCCTGCTCCCTCAGAGTTCAGGTCAGACATCCCTCCTCCCTTCAAGAAACTTCCCCAGATTGGATTTGTTGGCATTAGGTGCACCTGCTCTGAGCCCTGACAGCCTAGGCCTCTAGCTCCCCAACACACTTAACTTCCGGTCTTCCTGTTTGCAACATCACCCCCTAGAGGTTACAGCTGCCCCCTTGTCAACATGCTTGGCGCTGAATCTGTGGGGCTTCAGGAAGGTTTGGGGAATGGATGAATGACTTGTCTGGAATTCTACCAAGGGAGGGGGCTTCTCTTGGGTATGGTAACACTTTGATAAAGATACACGTGGGTGCTGCATCAGGTGGCCATGGTTACCAGTTTCTCAGTGCAAAGGCCTCTCTCTGACCTGTGCTGTAGGACTCTAGAGCAAGGAAGAGGGAGGGGGTAATGAGATGGAGAGGGGGGCATAGATTCACTTTAACCCCACCGAATGTAGAAGGGCAACTATTTGTTATTAAATTCATTTAACAGCTGAGAAACAGGTCCAGAGAAGGGAAGCTGCCTAAAGCCACAAAGCTGGCTAAAGGGGCTAGCACTTAAGTCTCCTGACATTTCTTCTTCTTTACAATAATTATAGCTACCATGTATTAAATCCTTCCTAACGTTCCAGCACTTTGTTTATTAGATATTAAAACACAGTTATTCTCCATGCCAAGTTGAAGTTCAAAGTCCCTTTTGGAGTGGCTCTCCAAACACCCACCCAGCTGTGGAAGAGATGCTGAGATGTGCCCCCTCTGCCAGGCCTCTGTACCCCCATTCTGCATCACTCCAAAGCCCTCTTTTCCTGAAGCTGACAACCAGCCATGTCACTAGAAGGCTAGACAGAAACTGTGGTCCCTGACATGGCCTTGAGGGAGGGAGGAGCGCCCCACCCCCAACCAGCTTCTCCTGGAGATTCCATCAGGGAAATACAGGGTCGGAGATCAGAGACACAATGCCCCCCATTCAGGTGAGCCGGGCCGCCAGGGGCCCACAGCTGCCGCTGCTGCAGGGAGATTTATGACCTGCTCTAAATGTCACCTTTTCAACTCCCCGTGCTGGCTCCACCACCTTTGGACTCAGCTTGGGCCGGACTGCTGGCCAAGCGTGACTGGGAGACGTGCCGCTGCTCACCGCCACACACGAGCATGCCCAGGGAAACGGCCGGTTGAGCCAGGAGGGGCAGGCACCACGGGCGCCAGGTGCCCCCTACCTGCAGTCTGCAATGAGCTCATCCATCAGCTGAGCCACCAGGAGGTCCATGTCCTCGGTGGAGCACTGCGCCTTCAGGGCCAGGTGGACCTGCTCCAGGCCAGCTTCCTATGGGACAGGCAGGCAAGGGTCAGGAGTGTCACCACAGAGCAGAAAGCATGCATGGGAATCAACCCCAGGCCCTGTCGCTATAGCAAAAAAGGTCCCTGAACCAAAAAGAAGTGAACAATTTAAAGCAGAGAAGTTAGAGCCCAGACCCAACCAACCAGCACTATCCTGGTTCAAGAACCTGCCAGGACTCCCCACATCCAAATTCCCCAGCCTGCGACTCCAGCCTCACACCTGGACACGAGGAGTTCTCAGGCTGTCTACAGGCTTTGACAGAACTTGAGCGCATCCTGCTCCTCACCTGCCACCTTCGAGTCAGCTCCGACTTTGCAGGTGAGTGGCCCCATGAGCCTGCTCCGGCTCTCGCCTGGAACCTCTCTCCTGTCCTGATTCTGCCACACATTTAGGCCCAGATCAAGTCTGCCTTGCATCCGGAGCAGTCCAGCCACCTCCAGTTACACAGAGCTTCTTCTCCAAACTCCCACGGCCAGTTTCTCACTGGATCACGTCTGCCTCCCCCACTGAGCTACTTTCCCAGCCCTCCTCATGGGCCTCAGCCCTGAGCTGGGGGGCACGGGCCATTCTCACAATGCCTGCCAGGCCAGGAGTGCTCCTCAGTATCCATGCACCTTTCCCCACCCATCAGCCTTCCTGAGCAGGTGACATGTGCTCCACACTGGGACCACCAGCCTAGGGACAGATCCTAGAAACAAAACATGGCCTCTGCTCTCAGAGTCTGCAGTCTTGCTGTGAGACAGTGATTGATCCAGAAGCCCGCCTGCACTAGACAACATCAACCCCAGGTCACCCCCTCCATCGAGTCTTTGCTGGTCTTCTCCTTCCCTACAGCTGGTAGTCTCAAGGAATCTGTGGACCACTGTGGCAGGCCACCTAGGCCTGATCTCCTCCCACCACTGCGAGACTCTTCCTTCCCCTCCCCTCCCACCTTTCCTTCATACTGCACCCCTCACCAGACATGCCCAGGCCTCTCCTCTCCAAGCCGTCCTCACCCTACCGCCCTCACTTGCTTCGACAGCATGGCCACCCCTGCCTCCTCGCCATCCCCTGGGCTGCGCTCCTCAGGCGAAAGCGCCCACCCACCTGAAGAAATGCCTGAAGCACCGTGTGGACCGTCAGCTTCCCCTGGCCTTCTCCCCTCCCTTGGCCTCTCCACCTCTGCCTACCTCTGATTCTTCTCTTCTCCCTGGCCATGTACCATCCAGCAGCGCCCAGCATGTGTGGGTAACGCCTCTCCTCACCTCCAGACAGAACCCACTAACTCCTCTCATACATTCTGCTTTTTTTTTCCCAGCTTCCTGGTTCTCCAGTCACCAGAGTCACTCCTTAGATCCCTTCCTCTTCCCAAATCCAAAGGCCACCAAGACCTCATAGCTGCAGTCCCCTCTCAAAAGCATCTGCCTCCCAGAGCCTCATCACCTTCCCTCGGGCCCCTGTCATGGCAGCCTGGACATGGGACCGTGCTCCACTGCATGGCACCTCCCTGTGCTCCCCCACCAGCCTCCCTCCTGAGCCCATGTCTCTTCCTTGTAAGCCGAGTGCCACCTGGAGCTGCGTTGGGAAAAGCCTACATGAGAGGTACAGGAAACCTGTGCCCTCCTTTATTAAACTGACTTACTGATGCTTATGTAGCACCCTGTCCACTTCTAGCTCCTGGCCTCTAGCTGGAAGGCTCAAGAGCGAGCACTTGCATGTGCTGAGAATCAAAGGCACCTGACACATGCACGAGAAAGCTGGTGCTGGGCTCTGTGCTGCAGCTCCCAGCAGCACCTCTCTCAGGCCTCTCTCAGGGTTGGCTCTACATTAGATCAGGACCGGGTCCCCAGCACTGTTCACACGCCTTTTCTCTTCCCAGCATTCAGGACAGGAAACAGCACGCCAGGCTGTGAGGGTTGCTGGGCACAGTCCTGTGTTGGTGTGCGCACTGAGAGTGGGAAGATCTGAAGACCCCATGGCATGACAAGGGGCACAAACAAGGTTTGGGGACGTTTCCACTCACCAGCCGGTCAGCAATCCTGAGCAGCTGATTCTGTGTCTCGATTCTGTGACTGATGTCTTCCCAGTAGGAGGACAGCACTACCACAGGCTTCACGTTGCCCCAGGGTAAGTAGTAGTAGTGGCATCCTGTGGGGAGAAGGGGCTGAGCACGGGGCAGGAGCCAAGGGCTCGTGGGACACAGCACTGCAAAGCTTAGGCCCCTGGGCCCTCAGGGCTGGAACTGGCACAGCCAGGAGGGGGGCACAGCATGGAGGCTGGGAGGAGACACACACCTGCTCCCTTTCCTACCTAAGAACCACCTTGGACACCTGAGGTACAGATCATACTCTCCAGGGTCCAAGCAAGGTGCTGAGCTCCATGCGTGGGGTGAACAGACAGCTGGGCTCTCACTGGGGCTCCTCAGCTCATCAAAACAGAGGGTCGTTACAGTGACTGTGGGAAACCTAAGCCCACACTTCTCAAAGTCTCTAAGACAAGCTCAACAGACTCCACGTAATGGCATTGGTAGGTCAGAATCAAGGGACCAGGGCTCCCTTCAGGAGCCCAATCTGTGGGCACTGGCAGCAAGGTCCCACAAACTTGGGGAGTGAGGGGGAAAGAGGCATAGGGAGAAAGAGGGGTCACCCTGAACAGGCAGGCCAGGGCCTCCAACAGCTTTCCAGGGAAGTAGCACTTAGGGTTCAACCTGTTTGAGTCCTGAATCCCTACCAGGAAAACCAGTTCCAGCCTCACCATCAAAGACTGCCCGGCTGTACTGGGTGGTGGAGGCCAGAGGCAGGCAGGTCGTGTCGAACTTGTTGCCGTAGTTCCCAATGCTGACCTCAAACTGGATGGCATCGTCCACGTCCTGCAGCATGGAGGCCGAGTAGAAGGCAGCAAAGAGGGAGTACTTGCGCCTCCGGAGGTACTTCTGAGGGGAAAGTGCGGGAAAACACCGAGGTGGGTCACACGTCTGGCAGGCCCTGCCTGTGACCGGCACCCAGGCACTCCTGGCTGGACTGACAGTGCCAAATAGCCCAACAAAGAAACGGCATCCAGATTGGGTTACTGAACAAACCCATTGCAGGTCTATGTGCATTAGGCCCTGTTTCCCTAATAAGATCTGTATCTCCAAGGTCATGGGGCTCCTTCAAACCACAGCAATGGCACCCACCACAGGAGTGCAGCAGGGTCTCCTTGGTGGCCCTCAGGGCGACCCAGGCCTCGTCTGCCATGTAGAGGAGCTGAAAGCTCTTGACCACCTCACTCCTGCCTGGAGCTCCCACAGCAAACCACTCAGCTCTCCACCACAGCAGCCAGCCCTGCAGTGCATTCAGGCAGCCACTGCTACCTGCCCGGGAAGAGGGAACCCACTGAGCCCCCTGCGCATAGCATGCAAGGCTCAACCACATGTCCTGATTTGAACCAACTATTTTACTTCATGGAAAGGAAAAAGAAGAAGAATTAAACGATCGGATTTTAATAGAATATTAATAGTAAGGACAGCTGACACTTACTGAGTGCTTACTGTACACATGCATTCATTTATTTCTCACAACAATCAGGTGAGTGCAATTATTATGCCCACCTTATAGATAGGGAAATTGATACAGCTGATAAGCAGGAGAGCCAGGATTCAAACCAGAATCATCTGATTAGGGTGTCTAAATATTCCTAGATATAAGACCTAGTTCAACCATTCATTACTCTGGTATATCTGAGCCTCAGTTTCCTCATCTGTACAGCCACTTCATGGGGTGCTGGGAAGATTCAGGGACATCAGGAGTGTCACTAGCAGTGTGCAACATGGTGTTTAGTTGACTAATAGTTATTCTTACATGATCGTTATAAAATAGCATCTGATTTTGCATCAGACCCTAGACTTTCAAAACACTTTCATTTACGCTCAAGTCTCTGAACGTTTCAGGGGTCAGGGCAGGTCACATTATTCTTACTTCACAGCCGAGATGCTGAGAGAGGTTAAGCTACATTGAATGTCCTTTCTCCACCATGGCACCTGCATGGCCACCTTGCCCCTGCCCCAGCAGCTACCTACATCCCCCTTCCCCAGATCAGTGCCGCTCACCTCCACCCGGAGGATATCATCTGCAGGCAGGTCCTCCACCTTCTGCTCACTGTGCTCCACCAGCCTGGTCTCCAGGGACAGCAAAACCCGGCCTCGGTAGGCCACGCCTTCCCCCTGCAAGGGGAGTCCAAGTCACCAGAGGGGAGGCGGAAAAAGAAGAGTGGCACGGTGCCGCCCTAAGGTAGCTCAGCTTCCAAGCCACCATGCTGCAGATGAGGGTGGCATGGCCCAGAGAGTTCAGGGGACATGCCACTCAGTGCCAGCCTTCAACTCAGCCCAAGGGGATGAAACATGAGAGAAACAGGACTTGGGTGCTTTGGAGCCAGGCCAGTGGAAAGGTCGGCATGGTCCTGAGGGATAAGAGTATGTAGGCAGGAGAAGTCTCTGAGCTTGTGGCTGCCTGGCCCTGGCCTGCTCACGTGTCATCAAAGTCCTGGAGTTTCAGACAGGCCTGGATACTGCCTATGCCAAGCTGAAGACTCCCAGGCAGACCTGGGCACCTGGGGGATCTTGGAGCCTGGATCAGGCCCTTTCTGGCTCCAGCAGCTCACCTTTCCCATGTTGAGCTCTGCGTAGGGGTCTGGGAAGCCGGTAAACTCCCGAGGGCTGCCATAGAGGTTCACATAGCAGGGCCCAAAGGTGGGGAGAAAGCCCAGGTTGTCATCCGCTGTGAGACACAAGTAGAGGTCAGGGGGATCAACCCAGCGAGGCTTGCTAAAGCTCAACCCAGTCACATCCTTGTTTCCCCCCACATGCACCAGATGCAACCCCTATAGATGCATAAACAATAACGACACTGGTGATAACGATCATCTTCTCTCACAGTCCCTTTAATCCTCACTACTACACTGAGCCATGGCTATTTCTATTATTTCAGTAGTCCCATTGTACAGATGAGGAAACAGGCTCAGAGATGCAAAGGAACACACAACCACCAAGTGGCAGGACCCCAACTGTGTGACCTCAAAACCTGTGCTCTCGGCCTGCATGCACACAACCTGGGGCTTGGAACTGCACCCTGCCCTTGCCCTCTTTGGGCTCCACCCAGCCCTACCACCCTCTCCAACCCACACCAGAGCCCAGGCCCTCTAGCCCATGGGGAAGCACAAAGCTCCCACAGCCTGATGACCACAGAAGCCATTTCCCAGGGGACAGGCAGCCCCTGGGAATACACCCTCAACCTGATGGCCTTGCCTCACCCTGGCCTTGCAGAAGGATAGACACACCCAGCACTCCTAGCCCTCTCACACACACACACATTGTGCAAAGAGCAATTTTTCAATGGAACCGGTTGGAGGACAGCTAGAGGGAGAATTAACAAGGAGGGAAAGCTTTGCTCCACACCCTTCCTCCGTGCAGGAGGCTGTCTCTTGTGAGTGTCATTTTCCAGCTCGTAGCTGCATTTCCCAGGATGAGGCTTTACGGGCAGTACTCTAGAAGCCCTGCAAAACCAGGGTGTCCCATTCAGACGAAGGGGGACAAGGACATTTCCAGAGCAGCAAAAATGGGATGCGGGGACAGGACCACCTGGGGTGACTCTGCACGAGTTGGGCCAAGGGAATCACGCAATAAATGGCCTCAGCAAAGAAGTGCTCAGGGAAGACCTAAGGTGCACATTTTGGGTCCTCGCTGCTGCTGAGACCCTGGGGGTGAGGCAGAGCAGGGACAGGCTGGAACCACGCCAGGAGCACCCCGCATCCTTCCACACTCTCCCTCTTCCAGACCCCAGCACGGATGAGGCTCTGGCTTTGGGAACAAAAGGGGAGGCCAAGGGGATGGAACTCACATGAACATTACTAATCATCTTGATTATGATTTACCTTGTGAATCTCCACTTCAAGAGTTCCCCATTCCCCCCGGCCTCCTCCTGGTCCCCAAGACACCTTAAGCTCCCCTTGGCCTCCTGCAGCTCCATCCCCAACTCCTCCATGACATCAACCCAAGCCACAGCAAGTTTGGGAAGGGATCTGGGCGGGTGGGAGGAAATCATGCTTGTGGCATTGCAAGCAATTTACATATGCAACCAGTGGTGGAGAGGTGGCCACTGAAGGTAAACTCAGGGGCTGTGGGTAAAACACAGCCCTACTTCATGCAAACCAGGAAAAGTCCCTGCCTCCAGCACCCTCTCCCTCCAGGAAGCCCCAGGACCCCCATCCCCTCATGGTCCCCTAGGTGATAGCAACGTACGGTCTGTGCCTTGTGAAGACTTGACCACACCGGAAGGCTCCTCTGAAGCAAAGAATGGAAAAGAAGTTAGGATGGGCACAACTGGGAAGCAGAATGGTTACATGAACAGGTGTGTGGATGGAGAGCTAGCAGACAGACAGACAGACAGAAAGACAGCTCCTGTGTAGGAAGCAGACATGGCCCAAAGCCCCACCCTGAGTCCAGGTGTGAATTTATTATAAACTAGTGCTTCCCCGGGCCCCATCCAGTCAGACACAGCCCCCTGTACCACAACTGGGCCTGTAACTTGATACATTTAAAAAAAAAAAAACAGAAAAGAAAATGTGCTTTTCTACAATGTAGCAAGTAAAGAAGGGGAAACACAGTACAAACATAAAGGCAGGGTAAGGGAAACACATGAGGAGTCAGAGTGAGACCATAGGACACACCCAGCACTCCTAACCCCTACAAGGAGGTAGACACTTGGGACCCTGCGGCCTGAGCAGTGGCATTTCAAGGCCCAACATCTCCACCTAGAGGTCATTTCCAGTATTGCCACTGAAGACAACCTGTTGCATTTTCACAACAGCAGGCACTCAGATGTGGCTTCCAGCACCTGCTGCTTCAGGTGAAGCCCAGTAACAGCTGCTGTCCATTTGATAAAGGCTCTGCACACTTGCATGTGTCTCCACATATTGGCAAAATATGTCCAGAAATAAACAAGGCTGGAAATGCTCTGGCATACTTGTGCTCTTGGTATCCATCCCTCACTTCTGGTCAGGTATGAGATGCCCCAGGGGAGTGGGCACCCTCAGTCTTCAACCACTGCCTGTCTGATCTCTGCCTCTCCCTGCACTCTGACCTTCCCTTTCTCCTTCTCCAACCACCAAAGGGTAATCAAGTCCACAGTCACAACCAAGCCTGGGGGCACAGTTAGTGAACTTGATGATTAATCTTATTCACTGTTCAACTTTACCTATTATTCTTCCAAAAAGAAGGAAGAGGAGGAGGAGAAGCTTTTGCTATTTGCTCACAGCTCCATGATTACAGCAGGGTTGAGCAAAATGCTGTGAGGGAAGAATATGCAGAGATAGGGAGAGAAAGTGGAGAAGAGAGGAATGTGGGAGTTTAGGACAGGGATGGACGAGTGAGGTTAGAGGCTCAGGGAGGGTAAGGTCCTGGGCCAGTGCCTTAGACTTCTGCAGCCAACCCTTGGCTATGAGTGCCACTGGCAGACATCAGGGCTGTAGATATCACAGTCATTTTCTTATCCTCAGGAACTGGCTTCCACCTGTGGGAGACCCAGGCCTCTGACCACAGAGAGCTTTCTGCCTCAGAAAGATGACCTATGTGGGCACAGCTGCAGTCCCAAGGAGGCCAGGGGCAGGGAACCACCGGAAGGAAACATATTCCACTTTAAGCTCCCTCCCAGTGATTACTAACAGGCCCAGCCAGTTATCCCAGGCTAATGAGGCCAAGGTCATAGTTCTAATCCCCATGTGCTTCTTGCAGCGGCAAACTAGGCTTCTCACTCCCAGACTGACTTGGAGCCCTGGCTGCAAACTGGTACCCGGCCAGACACAGATGTCCCCCTGGTCTCACCAGTCAACTGACCAACACTTGCCTCTGGTGGCTTGGAGAAATCACCACTCCTTTCCACTCTTTCACTCATTCATTTGTTCACTCAGCAAGCCTAAACAGGGACAGTACTAGGCACTGGGAGCGTGTGATAAGGCTGCTATCTTAGGCCAGCAATTCCGAACCGGAGCGCAGGACCCAGGTCCTCTCCTCTGTGTCTGCAGACAACTCATAAACCCAAGGGCAGGTGACCAAAGAAGCCACCCAAGACAAAGCTTCTATTTAGTACTCATCATCCTTCTGCCAAAACACAAGTGTTTTGGTGTGTTTTCCCTGAGCTGAGGGAACAGACCATGGAAGCCTCAAGACACACATGAATACTCCTAGCTTTGTGGCCTGAGTGGCCAAGTCCAATTCCTTCACCTGGGAGAAGCTGAAAGAGACTGAGCAGAGGCACTCCCAGCCCCACGAGCCAGACACCGCAGCCCTGCAGACAGTCCCCAGGGACACATGTGTACTCTGGAGGAGCCGTGGCATTACCTGCAGCCAGTGCCACCCGCTCCCTCTGCCCCTCGGCACAGCCCCAAGCCCGTGGCATTTGGCTGCCTGACACCAACCTGCACCAGCCAGGAGAGAAACCGAAAATTGCTGGGAAATCATCATCATCTACATTTCAAAGACAAAAAGGACACTAACTTTTACTTTCAGAGCCATGGAAAAAAACCTGACACAACATGATTTTCACATGTGTGAAGTTATCAAAGATCCATTATAGGTTTCCCAGGTCGCCTGTGTCTGCTACCTTTTGAAAGAACTGCCACTTCTAAGGAGAGCACTCCTTTTTAAAAAACAAAATCTTCCCTTAATATGCTGGTGCACAGAGTCCAAGGAATACTTCTGTGTGCCCAGGCAAACTTGTGGGCAGAAGTGCTTAAGAGGTTAGTGTTAGGTCTTGTCCTTACTGGAAACAAAAACAAGAACACAAAAACAAAAACTGCTGGCTGACCCAAATCATCTGGGGAGCCGTGAGGTGGGAGAAAGAACCCATTTTTGCAGGCAGCTTATGTTGGGTTTTGAGAACAGAGAGGTGCTAGAACGTCACAGTGAGGAGAAAAACATACCAAAGAACTGAACGGAAAGTGGGAGGGACGCGCTCTGAGGGGCTAAGGGGAGAGGCAAGAACTAACCTTCAGGCTAGAAAAAAGTTCCAGCCTCAGAAAGGGGCTCACCTCTGCAGGAAGGGCCATCAGGCAACCTGCGTAGCCCAAAAGAATGGCCCCATTTCGAGCCATAAATTAAACTTTTATTGTCTCATAGATTAAGCTACCTAACTGCATATTCAAAAGTCAGTTAGGTGGTTGCAAGAAAATTCTCGTTTATTTCCAGAACAATCTGTGAGCGAAGGTGGTCCTGCCTTTGAATACCTACCTCCCTTCCTGAAGGACACTGGATTGCCTAGAGCTTGAGCGCCACCTCGTGGCTACATGGAACGCTTTCTCACCTTCCCTTCGAGAGTCGTGACAACACAGAGAAAGATGAAGACCAAAATCACCACCACCAGATAGATGGGGATGCGGAGGAGAATCTAAAGCCTCCATCAGGTGGCTGATGGCAGGCACAGGCAGATGTATTCTCATGGAAAGCTGTCAAAAATATGCTGGGCCGCCACCAGTATCTGTCCCAGGATTCAGAGACAGAGACAGTACCAGGCAAGAACTGCAGAAGAGTTTCCTTCCATTCTGAGAGTTGTGACCTATGAGGCAGACAGAACACACAACTCTACACCATTCCCATGGCACACTGCCCCATCTCTAATCTTCCTGCATGTACGTGAAAGACAGTCCTTTGCATAAGCTATCTGAGCAGCATCAGGAAGGGGATTGCATCCTAGGAGAAGCAGTTCTACAGTTCAAAGGGGCGGGGCTAGGGCAAGGGATTC
Source organism: Dasyprocta punctata (assembly GCA_004363535.1). NCBI lineage: Eukaryota > Metazoa > Chordata > Mammalia > Rodentia > Dasyproctidae > Dasyprocta > Dasyprocta punctata. The sequence continues at coordinate 23,929 of RJWM01019032.1, read as the reverse complement.
CTGGCCGCAGTACTTCTGGAAGGTCATTTATGTGAATTCCACCAATTCAAACCATCTATGTTAAAATCAGAATGGCAGACAGCATTTAGATGTTGAAGTTAGGTGAGGTACCCAGCCGTTCATTGTATAATTCTCTACTTCGGTGGGTGTGTTTGAAATTTCCTATAAATTAAAAAGTTTTTTTTGAAAAATGTTTATGAGAACCTAGAAGAAGGGATTGAAGAAAGCAACAACTTCAAGGGCACTGGGTAGACTACAAGGAACTAAGTGCATCAACCTGAACTGCAGCTGAAGATCTGTGGATGAACAGGCGCCCCACACCCTGTTTGCAGAAAGACACCCACTGAGCAGATCTTGCTAGAGAATGCATAGAACAAAGCGGGTGCCACCACAACAGGAAAAGAGCATGCCTAACATTCAGGAGAGCCCACATCTGAACTTTTTTGGAGAAAGGGTTTGGGACCCTAAATACAATGCAAGAAGGTATAACCTTTGTGGACAAAGAAAAATTTCTGGGAGACGGTGGCCAGGAACAGAGAAAAAAGGCAAATATAAAAGGAATGATAGAAGGAAAAGAAGCTTGACAAGAAATAAAAAAGTCGACAGGCATTTATAAATTACACGAGAAGCAAAATAGGTGAGGAAAGGAAATCAGATTGGTGATACGAAAAGCCAAGAATAGTGATAATACGTGGTTCACATATGTTGAGGTTGACTGAACACCAGACATTCTGAGGACTTTATATTTATTATCTCATTGCATCCCTCCAACAGAGGCTGGGATTTGTAAGAGTCCCATTTGATAGAAGAAGACTACAAAACTCCCTTGGTTACAAAGAAGCAGAGCAACAGAATTTCAACTCAAAATGGCCCAGAGCTGGAGCTTTCTCCACTACCCCACCCTGCCTTCAGCTGAACATGGCCCAGTATTAAAATTTAAAAATTATTCCCTAATTCAGATATAAGAATTCACTACGTCTCAGACAAAATTCAATGCAAAGAATCCTACATCCAGATGGACTAAAGTATAGTTGTTTGCTTCCAGTCAATGACAGCCCATATATACAGCAGTGGTTCTGTAAGATTGTTTCACCTAAGGACACCAGCTATCTTAGTTTGTGTAAGTACACTCTCTGATGTTCAAACAACAAGGAAATCACCAAACCATTTTTCAGAATTTGTTCCAGTCCTTAAGCATCACATGACTGTCATTTTCTTAACTACAAGGACAAATTCCTACCAGCAGCATCACGTCAGAAAAAAAAAAAGCACAAAACTACCTACAGAGGAATTAAACCACAATGCTCTCAAAAAATACACCAAAACAAGGCAAATGGATTAAATATTTAGGTGCAAAAAAGTAAAAATTAAATATATAACTAAACATAACCATAAAATTTACTGAAGACCTCTAAAACATGAATATAAGGCAGGAATGATACTTTCATTATCTAGTAAGAAATTTTAATAATAAACTCAAGTAATTAGAAAGTTTAACAAGGAAACAGCCAAGTCTAAAAGAATTAAAGAGTACAACAATGAAAAATTCAATTAAGTTTTTAATAAACCCGGGCTAGCTGACAAAAAAGAGCAAGAGAACCCAAACAATAGAAATAAGAACAAGGGAAATACCATAGATAAGAAGAATTGTTTAAATTATAAAAGGTTGCTGTCTACAGCACTATGTAAACAAATTAAAAGTCCTCAATGCAATGGATGTTTTTCTAAAATTGACTACAGTAAAAGCAACAAACTAAAAATAACAATGATCACAGGAGAAATTGAAAAGTTTTTAAAGAGCTATTACTACACCCACTCAAAAAGGGCACATGGCCCATATGGTTTTATGGGTGAACTATTTCAAACCCTCAAAAGACTATATTCTTATGTTATATAAATTGTTCCAGATGTGAAAGAAGACTTTAAATATTTCCAATTAATTTTACAGAGCCAGCATAATCCAGATACCAAAACTCAAAAAATAATAAGCAGACATACCAATTGAAGATAATAGAAAATCAAGAAACAGGCCTAAGAATACATTTAGGAATTTAGTGGGTGATAAAGATGGCATTTCAAACTATAGAGGAAAAAATGTTCAAACTTCAATGTTGTATCCCCAAAGAACAATTTTGAATAAAGTAATATTAGATCCCTGTCTTATTCACTAAGGGAAAAACTTACAAATTTAGACACATAAAAATTTAATTTAATTTCTATAGGTCAAAATTATTAGTTGGTAAAATAAGATTGACAACAATTATTCATCACAGATATAACAGTGAAAAAGTTAGTATCAATATGCACATAGAACTCTTACAAAAACAATGAGAAGTAGACAAACATATTATCAAAAATATGGCCCAGAACATGAATTTATAATAGAATAAGTATGTACTTATATTTATAAATTTGAATATTTTAAATCTTACATTGATCCATTTCACGAACATAATAACATACCATTTTCTCCTATCCAACTGATAAGGTCCTTTTCTAACATTATTTTACACTGCATTAATGAAGGTGTGGCAAAAAAATTTAAGAGGGTGATTGGTATATAAATTAGTCCAGACTTTAAAAAAAAAAAAAAAAAAAAAAAAACAGGGTCTCACTATGCAGTTCAGGCTGGCCTTGAACTCACTTCGTAGCTCAGGGTGGCCTTGAATTCACAGTGATCCTCCTACCTCCAAAGTACTGGATTACAGGCATGTGCCACCACTCCTGGTTAGTCCAGACTTTCTGAACAGCAACACTGATACAGACAGAAAGCCTTAAAAACGTTAGTCCTTTGACACAGCAAGCCCACTTCTAGACATTAATCCAAAAGGTAACTCACAAATTGCATAAGGATTCAGCTACAAAAATAGTCACTGCAAAGTTTTTTATAATGCAGTAAACTAGAAAACTCCTAAAAGTTTCATATTGACTACTTCATTTGGATTATGGTGTATTCACACACTGAAATGTTTATTCACTTAAAAAGTGAAAGATTTACATGATTCAAAGAAGAACTAGAGTGCGTGCTTATTCACTTAAAATCATAGTGCACATGAAAAGACATTGATATTGCATCACCAAATGACAAAAAGCATTTTTAAAACAATTTTAATGTACTTATGTATATGTGTGCATACATACACACATACATACAGAAATGTCTCAGAATAGAAACAGTTGTCTCGAGTAGTGGACTTGTGGGTAATTTCATGGGTGAATCTTATATTCTTTCAGATTCTCTATTTAAAATTTGACAGAATGGCAATGGGTCACTTTTAATGGATGAATAAAAACAATTACAGAATTGAAACTTCTAGAGTATAACTGGTCAACATAAAATCCAGTGGACGGCGTGGCCAGGACCACCGATATTACCTGCAGGAATGAGGCAAGCTGCCTGTGCCATTCAGGGGTGCGTCCCAGCACCCTAAGTGTTTGAAGTCACCTCTCTCACTAGCCAGGGCCTCTCTCCACTGGAAGTGAGTAACAAAGCCCTTAAAAACCTTCTCTTTTCTGTCAGGTAGGATGGTGCACACCTGTAATTTCAGCACTTGGGAGGTTGAAACAAGATTTCCACAACTTTGAGGCAAGCCTGGGATACATAGTGAGACCCTGTCTTAAATACATAAATAAATAAATAATATTTAAAAAAAAAAAAAACTTCTCTTTTCTGCAAACTCTCAAAACTAGAGGTGTGTGACAGAGGTGAGACAGAAAATAGCATGAGGCCCAGAGGGCAGAACACAGAGAGAACATACCTTCTATGTCCCCTCCAGGAGCAGAGATCTTTGACATACTCAGGTAGGTGGTGGCCACGATGTCATTGTGAGTGAGGCGGTCCCTGGAACAAGGGGCAGAGAGGACTTGAACACTGGAAGAGGCCACAGCCAAACCAGGAAGGTCTCAGTCACACATCATGGGGGACATCAGCCTTCCCACTTGGGGTGTTATTTAGGCCTGGTAATCCTAGAGAAGATGAGACTGGGCAGAAATCTCACTCAAGATTCCCCTAGAAGGAACTGGTCCATCTCTCCAACCATCAGCGTCTCATCACCCAACAGACAATAGGCCACCAGCCTGCGTGTCAGCAAGCAGACTGCAGTCTGACAGGCAGAAAGCCAGAGGCAGGCAGGGTGTGGAGCAGGGGCTGCTCAGAGGGCCCCATTCCCAGACCCAGAGAGAGCTAAAACTTTAGGAGCTAAAGAAATAAAAATCAGTATCAAGGAAGGCAGGGGCAGGTGACCAGGAAAAAGAAACACCTCCAAGGCGACATTTTTTTTAAAAAATTTTTTTATTTATATTAGTACATGTCTGCAGTACACAGTGATTACATTCATTGTGGGGTATTGGTACATGTGTATAACACATTTTAATTCTTTTTTCCTTACCTTTCCCCTCTCCTCACTCCCTCTCCCCTCCATCTCTTGGTCCCCTTCCCATTTGCAAAAGAGCTATCTTTTTGTTTCGTATTATCTATCTTTTATTCTGCTCTTTAAATTTATTATACCTTAAGTTTCTCATATAAGAGAAACCATGTGATACTTAAACTTGTGTATCTGATTTATTTCACTTAAATTTATGGTTGCAAAGTACAACCATAAATGACTCAAATTTATCCTTCTTTATGGCAGGGTAGTACTCCATTGTGTATAAATATCACATTCTGTTTATCCATTCTTCTATTGATGGACATATAGGCTACTTCCAAGATTTAGCTATTATGAGCTGTGCCACTATAGATGTGGGCATGCACATATCACTGAAATTAGATGTCTTTAATTCTTTTGGGAAGATACCTAGAAAGGGGATAGCTGGACAGAATGGAATTTTAGTTTTACTTTTTTGAAGAATCTCCATACTGATTTCCATAGTGATTGTACTAGTTTACATTCCCACCAACAATGTAGAAGGGTTCCTTTTCCCCTGCAGCTTCGTCAGCATTTATTATTTGATTTCTTGGTAACAGCCACTCTCTTTGGAGGAAGATGGAAGCTCAGTGTTTTAGTTTGCATTCCTCTGATGACCAGAGATGTTGAACATCTTTTTCATGTATTTATTGGCCATTTGTACTTCTCCTGAGAAGTGTCTACTCATTTCAGTTGCCTATTTTTTGATGGGGGCTTTTATTTTGGGGGGGGTCTAATTTTTTAGTTCTCTATATATTCCAGATATTAACCCTCTGTCTAAGGAGTAGCTGGCAAAATGCTTTCCCCATTATGTAAGTGTCTCTTCACTCAGTTGTCTCCTTTGCTGGGCAAAACCTCACTAATTTGATATGATCCCATTAGTTGATTCTTGTTCTTCTTTGTACAACTAGGGTTCTATTCAAAAAGACCTTGCCTATGCCAATGTCTTCAAGAGTTTGACCTATTTTATCTTCCAGCAGATTACCTAATTCTGTTTTTAATACTTAGGGCTTTGATCCATTTGGATTTTATTTTAGTACATGGTGAGAGGTATGGGCTTGGTTCAATCTTCTACCTGCAGATAGCCAGTTTTCCCGGCACCATTTGTTAAAAGAAAGGGGGGGCCTATGTTAACAACAGCACATGGTTTTTTGGTTTGGGGGGGTTGTTTGTTTGTTTGTTTTTGGCCCCTCACAGTCTTAAATTGGCTCATTCTAATGTGTGGTTCCTTATTGGATGTGACTTTATAGTGAGAAGTACTTTTAATCTTTATCTTGCAGAAGCTTCACAATAGCCTTGAAAAGCAAATACTTTTATTATAATCTCTATCATACCCAAAAGGCTACTGAGGCTCAGAGCTGTGCGGGTACTGCCCCAAGTTAACCAGGAAGAGAGGAGCAGAGCCAGGACTGATCCTGATTCCCAGTCTGGTGCTCAGACCACAGCATGGGCTGCTCTTTGGCTTCTCTACTCCCTACCCAGCACACGGAACTACCAGGAGAGCCCCAAGACTAATTAATCCATTGACCGACAATGTTCTGTGCAGGCCCTCTCTCTGCACCCCAGCCCATCCCCCCTTGATAATAATCACACAGCTAACCTTTACTCAGCACCTACTAAATCAAGCACTGTGCTAAAAATCCCTGTGAGTTAGCCCTACTTAATCCTCATATCAACCCTACCAGGCAGGTATGATAATCAGCCACCATTTCAGGCGAAGATGCCATGGTTGGGGAGGTTAAATTATCTGCAAAGGTGGCACAGCTGCAATTTGAGGCCAGATATGCCTGACATAGAAACCAGAGCTTTGGTGGCAGTCACTTGCTTCTTCACCGACAGGTTACGCCTGAGGTTTTCAGCCTGATCCCCACAGAACATCTGGCTATGTCTGGAGACGCTCTGGTGTGAGTTGGTGCTACCAGAATCTAGTGGACAGAAGCCAGGCATGCTGCCAAACAGCCTAAGCTGCCCAAGACAGCCCCCATGGCAAAGACTAGCCAGTCCCAAATGCGCGGAAGCTGAGAAGCTCTAGCTGGGTAAGACCTATCACCCGCAGGTAGCATCTGGGGTGTACTTTCAAGGCCTCTTCTTGGTGGCCCTGTTTCCCTGCTCTGGGTACTCTAGCCCTGAGCAACTTTAGAAGAGGTCCCAGCTTCACCGTGAAAGGCTTGAGCATGGTAATTGTTTTCTTCTAAATCCTGTTCTCATAAAATACATCAGTCTCTCTCGCATAATCCTTTTCTCCTCTCTGTTTCCTAGGAAAGTGATTAAGCTTTGATTTCAGAGTTTCCCAGCAGGGCAGGGACTACGTAAGAAGAGTGAGCTGGCAGTACACAGCCTCACCGTGGTTCCTGGTGAGTGGCGTTAGTGAGAACTGGGAAACGCAGCCTTCCCTGAGATTATCCACTCCATACCTGAGGGTGGGGGGCATCCTCAAACTGCCCTCAGACCCAGGCCTAGGACTGGAAGAGACCTCGGCCTTCTGACCTCGGGCCTCCTCTAAGAAGAGGAGGAAAGAGTCACAGAGGGGAGAGGTCGTTTTTATAAAGGTGGGAGGTGACTTTGGGGTCTCTTGTTATTTTAATGAAAAGGAAACTTTTTTAAAGAACTGAAAGGAAGATTAAGTTACAGAGAAAAAGCCATATGGACTAGATCATCTTTCCAGGATTCAGGTAATAACAAAAGCGTATCTGTGTTTTCTGGGAAGAAAGCATTTTTCGGGATAGGAACTTGTAGCAAAAGAATGCTTTCTGGCTAAGAGTTGGGTTTTGGGGCTTGGGGTTGCTTTTGGAAAATACAGCAAGTCTGAAAATAGACTCACAATAAAAATGCCACTTCAACCCAAACCAGAGACGCAACCACCAGATTCGGTAATGTGTTTGGATTGTACAGTATGCTGATGCCTTTGACACAGCTCAGCCGGACTCGGGCCAGGCACATCCGCAGCACATGGGACAGCCACACGCACACGCAGAGGCACGCAGCGCCAGCCACCCTCAACACAGCCGACACTCGTCACCATGAAATGCAGAGATCGCTCCGGGGATGTAAAATGCACCTCTGCTCCAGACCGCTTCCCCACAGCACATACCGTGGTCACGGCCCCTGAGCTCCCCCCATCCCAACCCCGGCTGCTCCCTTCCCTCTAATTCTCACAAGCTGTTTTCTTTAGGCCTGGGGAATTGGCACACACTTTAATGGCTCTGTGGCCTGGGGGTTTTTCCTTAGTCTCTCATTATCCTCCTGGCTGGGGGTGCCATGGGCCTGGGACCAAAGAAGAACATGCTGGGGAACCGCACAGCCAAGCCTTCTGGGGGCAGAGAAAGGCCAACTCTCTCCTTTTAGAAAGCCCGGTGTCCCGGAGTTCATATGTGTGGGCCCCCTATGTGCCCCTCAAATGGGAGAGAGATCATCTCCACGTAGCAGGAGGCAGCACGGCCCAGTGATTAAGGATCATGTCAGGCCTCCACTTTCAGCTGCCACCTGGGGCAGGTCACTCAGTCCTTCCCAATCTCCTGTCTCCTCTATGGGGTAGGACCTGGCCACCGAATCAAGGGTCAGATGAAATCGTGCATGTAAAGAGCTTGCTGGGCACAAGGTCTAGCACATAGTAGGTGCTTAACCCATATTAGATACTACTATATTCCCTAAAGGTCCACACACTATTGTCCTCACCAGCACCAGTGACCCCTACTTAGGCAACCTGCCAGCTTCCCCAGCCTGGGAACCACCACTGCACCCTATAGGATGTCAGGACCCTTGCTCCCGGAAGTTACGCTCTTTCACCTTTCATGCCTTAGTGCATGGCCCACTCCTCACAGGAATGCCCTTTCCACACCTCACCCCTTCTGCCAGGCTGCCATCTGCCCCACCTTCTCCAGGAAGCATCCCGAACCCCTCAGGCCCTCTGAGGTGGCCTCCTCCCAGCCCCACCTAGCTGTGCCCTTCTTATCTGCCATCAGGCAGCTGTCCCACCTCCTCACCAGCCGGCCTTGAGCAAGCTTCCCAGAACTGCCCGCACCCTCTCCTGCCTGCTGCGGAGCATCCTCTCCCGCCATGCACCGCTCAAGCTGAACCAGACTGAAACACTCTGACCGCTGAGGACAATCTTCTTTACTGACTCTGACACCCAAAACTCACCAGTCTATGACGCGGATCCTCATTTTTTCACACATTGAGGGAAACTGAGGAGGGAAAAAGAGGAGTGTTGAAAGCAACACCTGTACCTCCAAGCACAGGTCCAGGATGCTGGGGAGGCAGGGGGCCTGCGCCTCCTGATGTTGGAGCATGGGCGCCTCCTGGGGGCACTGGCAGGCACAGGGCTGAGGCTTACCATGGCAGGTAGCGTGACTCTTTGGTTCCACTGAGGATTGGCTGTCTTCTCCAGGATCTTGCTGCAGAGCTAAAGAACAAAGGACAAGGGCATTGTCACCAAGGTGACTCAGGGCTTCCTGGGGAACCAGCATACTACCTAGCAGCCGTTCTCTGCCAGGCTGGCTGCCCTTAGGGCTGGGCCTAAGACCCTGGGTTCTTACAGCAATAGGCTCAGACACAAGGAATCTTAGATACAAAGCTCAATGGAAGGACATACCTAGAACTGGGGGAGGGGTGCTGTCTGAATGCCACAGTCCTTCCAAAATCTCTCCCAGCCTCTCACTATGGCAAGAACCCTAAATGTGGGGGCCTTGAATCCAGACTGGCTTTCCTAGAGGCATTCCCCTTGCCCATCAGCTTAGGCCACCTCCATTTTGGAAGACTATGAGCCCTGCAAGATCAGAGATGGAGGAGGAAAAGGGAGGCCCATGCACCTGCATCTGAGAGTTTAACAAAATACAATGAAGATACAAATCCTAGAAGCCATTGTCTGTCACAGACCAGCCCTGCCCTAAAGACTGGGCTTGTCACAAGCAAGAGACCTATCAAGACTGCAAACAGACCTAAACTGGTGGCTCATGTGCCAATTCTGCCCTTGGAGTCTGTGGAGAACACCCCAGGGCATCCTGTCCCCATACATGGGGATAGCAGGAGAAACCCAGTTCCAGATACATAGGTGGGCTTGTGTGCTCTGCACATAAAAATAACGAACAGCCTTTTACAAAGCATTTCCTAAAGGCCCTATATCACACTAAGCATAGCATTTATGTGCATTGTCTCATTTAATAAGCATCTGAGTGAGACCAGAGACTTCAGGTCCCCAGGGCAGAGGGCTTTGTCTCCATTTCCATTCACCTAGTGCCAACCCCTCCTCCTTATAAGAAGAACCCAGGAGGAAGGTGTGTGGGGCTAGGGGCAGAGATGGGTGCCAGGATTAGGGTCCTGCAAAGAGAATAAGCAGGAAAAAAAAGAGAGCAGGACAATGGAACAGACAGTTCACAGGAATGGAGACACGAAGGTGGTAAAGCATACAAAAAGACACTCAACCGCACTCACAGTAAAAGTCCCACAAATAAAACGAATGAGATACCATTTCCCATCCATCAGATTCGTAAAAGTTCTACAGTCTAACAACTCACTATTGGTAAGGCCATGGAAAAAACACACTCATATCTTACTGGTGGAAAACTGTAATATTTTGACATCTGTAGAGGGCAACTGGCTGTTATTTCTCAAATGAATATTCCTTTTGACCTAGCAATTCCACGTCTGGACATTTACCCTACAGAAATAACCTCCATATATGCCAAATGAAGTTGTTCATTGCATTATATGAAGCTATTCATTTCATTATAATTTGAACTAGCAAAGTTCTAGAATGACTCCACTGTCCACTAAGAGAGGACAAGCTAAATTAATTATGGTACATCCACATAATGGAATACTACATTACTGTAAAAAAAGAATGAGGATAGCTCTAGGCACAGGTATGAAGCAATCTCCAATTTAAATTATTAAGTGGAAAAAGATGCAGATAAATGTGTATAATGTGCAATCACTGTTATTTAAAAGGTAAAAGATAAGAATCTATAATCACATTTGCTTGCATATCCACAATGAAATCAGAATGATAGAAAAGAAACTAACTGCAGTGGTTTCCTTTGCAAAGAGCAGGTAGATTGTTGGATGGGTCCAAGGTGAGAGGGTGATAACAGATAATAAATAGATATACAGCCAGAATAAATGTATTCAGTAACTAGACGAATTAACTAGTTCAAAAAAATGGATAAAAATCTGAAATAAAAAATAAAATAAGGGATTCTTTACACATAGCTGAGAGATCAGCCACCACCGTGCTTCCTGCACACAGGTCCCAGGGAGTGCGGGCCTCTCACAGTCAGCACTTTAGCCTGGTGGTCCTGGGGCCGGAAGAACAGCGGTCCATCTTCCACAGCCCAGTCCAGCTCCGCTTCCAGTGCTAGAAGCCCCTGGCAACCTCTCCACACCCCGCTCTGTCCCCACACTCAGTCAGGCAGTACCATGCACCCTCCTCCTCTTCTTCCTTTTTCTTCTTCCTCTCTCTCTCTCTCTCTCTCTCTTTCTCTCTACTTCTTTCTTTACCCTTTCACTTCCTGATGAAACATAATTAGTAATGCCTTTCTGGGAGACTATTTGGCCATCAATGTCAAATACTTAAAAATAAGTATTCCCTCTGACCCAGTAATCCCAGGCCTAGAAACTTCCCTGTGGAAAAGCAGTCAAAGTGTGGACAAAGATCCATAAACATCGGTAGGCTGTTTGTCACAGATTTGTCTACAAAAGAGGACAATAGAAATGATATATATATGTATAATACATGTTTAGTAAGTTAAATGTTATGATATAGATATAGATTTATCTAAGAGAATATTATAGCACCATCAAATTTTTCCAAGACTATTTCATAACCTGAGGAAACATTAGATGCTAAAAGCAGTTAACCACACTGCATATATACAGTTGATTCTCATTACTCATAAATCTATAAAATCACCATGAACACTGAACAAGCGAATACTGAATCATTACCTCTAAAGCCAGTGATTCCATTACTGCCAGCCTCTGTCACATTGTTTTGTCAATTGATCCATACATAGCCTTGTTTTACGTGCACCTCTGTTGAAAAACACCTTACTGAATACACACTGCTGAGTCGTTAAGGGTGAACTCACAGCCACGGCACAGTGGGCAGTGCCAACGAGGCTCACCTAACACCCGCTTCCTCCGTACAGCACAGTTCAGCCTGCTCGCTCTTAGAACACTAGACAGCACTTCACCACTATCCCGGGGCCCTGTGAGACAGCGAAATCACCAGCAAAAGTTATAAAACTGCAAAACTAAATACCACTAAATAAACTAAGAATATGACACATTTACAGCATGAGACCTGAAACGAGCAGGGAGAGCATCGCCTTGTTCCACCAGACAACCAAGACCCAGCTGGCGGGGCGGGGGTGGGGGCAGTGAGAGCCAAAAAGAGAAAACGCACTAGCAGAAGGAGGCACAAACGCTGACTCAGCAACAGTCATCGCTAGGACAGTAGGGGCCACAGAAGGACAGAACGACGGCGGGGGCGGGTATCTTCCTTTTCTCTGATTTCTTCAATTTTTTTTAGCAATTCGTGGATCTTATTCTTACATTCCAAAAAAAGTTTTTTAAACCTCCCGCCCTTGCCCTACAAGTGGCTTCCCTGTCTGTTGCCCATACATGAAGCCAGTGCTCGTACAGATACACACGCAGAGATACACACACGGACACACAGACACACAGACAGACTGTCACACAGCCCTTCCCAGGTTCACCTCTTGCATAACAGTGCCACCAAGTGTCCATAAGAAGAAATGCACAGATAGCTGGATGGGGATGGGCGGACACACACACTTCAGATTAGGATGTAAAAAGTGACACGCATGCAAAATGAGACAAGAAATAAGGGCAACAGTGGCGGGAGGCCACAAGAGATGGCTCAGGGCAGAGAGAAGAGGTCACAAAGGTCCAAAGACCACAGAGGAGACTGAGCAGGTCAAACCCGTCAAAAGGGAAATGTCCCCCTCCTCACCAGCTCTTTCTTCAACTCCTGCCAACCCTTTGAGAGGGACCACAGGAGTGTCATTTCTTGCTTAAGCTCAGCTGTCCATTAGCTTTATCTAGCCTCTTGTCTCTGCCAGGACCTGTATCATCTCTCCTACATACCTGCACCCTACTAGAAAAGTCCCCAGGGCCATGCAAGGACATCTCAGAAACTAAGGACCCAGAGACTGCAGGAACCCCAGAGCTCTGACACTCAGTTCCAAGAAAGCAGGGCATTTTAAGGCAAGTCAGTCTCAGGTCTGGTCACCAAAAAAGCACCCTTCTGTGCTAGTGACTGGGATAAAAACAACCAATTTTCCCAATGGACATGACCTTCCCCATCTGTCAAATGGAAAAACTGACCCTAGTCCTCAGAGCCCAAACTGTCCAGTTCCAGCTTCCTGCTTCTTTCCAGGCTTCAGAGTTCTGTCCCAGCCCTCCTAAAGCCAGCCACAGGGTGTCAGACCAAACCCAAACCAAACCCGCTCCAGGGCAAGAATCTTTAAGGAGCATTTACTCTTCAGGTGGGTTAATATGCGATGTACCTTGCTCGCAAACATTTTCACTGAGAGCCTGTGCTAGACTCTGGGGGGAGGGAAGAGCCAGTTTGAAGGGGCTCCAGATGGCAGCTTCAACATAATGCATATATCAAATGCAACAATGACTGATTTCAACACACTGAATTAATAAAAATTATTGAGGTTCATGTAATATTGAAAGGGGTGGAAGAAACAAAGTTCTTCTTTACAGAAAACATGCCAGCTAATAAAAAGATGAAATGATAATGAGAAAATCAGCACTACACAACCACAAGTAAATGATTTATGGAGGCAAAGAGGTCAATAAATGTTTATAGCATTAGGTTAGAAGTTTTTAAGAAGTATCACCGTTGCTAAGAAGCCGTAACTATATAGTGAGACCCTGTCTTAAAATAAACAAACAAAAAAGAAGTAGCTCTTCCATTCCCAGAACCAAGATGGTGCTGCAGATTATCTGCCAGTTACAGAGAGAATGATCCACTTTTACAAGGGGGGGATCTGAAGCCACCACCTTAGCCAAGGGATCAGATGGTCATCACTGATGCGGGACACCTGACACTGTTGCTTCCTATTGTGCAGTACGATGCACAGGGCATCGCCTATGATGAGTTCTGGGCAACATACTTAACCTGAACCTAACTGAACCTGTAGACCTAACTTCCCATTTGCAGAAAATACAGGAGTCAGAGGAGCAAGTTAAACAACACCAGAAGGAAATAATCAGAGAAATCCAGAACAAATGGCCAGGGCTTTCCAAACACATCAGTGTCACGAGGTGAGAAAAACAGCAGTGGAAGAGATGTGGTTCTGGGAAGAGATGGCTGTAGTTCTAATGTCACAGGGAAGGGCTGTGGCTTGAGAACATGTTAGAAGTTGAGAGCTAGAGGTGACTTGCTTGATGTGGAAAGAGAAAAAAGGAGGGATTAAAACAGGCCCATATGTTCTGCCATTGCTGGTGGAACTGGGTTAAGGTGGAGGCTCCTGGAAGGGAGGCTGTCAGAGGCAAAGAAAATGACACCTCTGTGACCTTTAATCCTGAGGTGTCAACTTGGTTGGTTTAAAAATTCCCAATTAGCAGGACACACTTCGGGGTGCATCTGGGTAGTCCAGTGGAGCCATGACTTTGTGTACTATACATGATCCTCAGGCCCTTCCTCTCTAGCACTGTTCCCTTGCTCTGTGGAATGCCATGAACTAAGCAGTTTTACTCTATGGCATCCCCGCCTTGGACCCAGCCAATCATGGACTGGTAATTTTTGTGTGCGTATACTGGGAATCAAACTCAGGACCTTGTCCTTGCCAGGCAGGCACCTGCCAATCATGACCTGAACCCTCGAATCCATAAATAAAAAAAATTCTCTCCTTTACATTGTGGACATCGGGTATTATGTGCTAAAAATATGAAAGCTGACACACATCCTCTAAATGCTCACAGGGGGGTTGGGCAGAGTTGCGCAGCGACCTGGAGAAGGCCGGGCCTGAAGCAAAGAATCAGAGTTAAGGAGAGCCGGCAGAGTCCCCTGCAGAGAGGTGAAGGCTGAAGCCTGGGAGAGGCAGAAGATGTGAACACACAGAGGCTGGGAGGCACCAGTCCATATGGAGAGAACCACCAGGATAGACGTCAACAAGGACAGGAGTGACAGGCCCACACCTGGGCAGGAAGGTGGCTAAAAGGAAAAGGTGGCACATGGGTGATCCCTAGAACACCCATCAGAGTGGTCTCTGCCCAACTCCTGCATCATTGTTTAAAAATAATCAGTAGGTTTTTGTCACACTTCTTTAAAAAGAGTTTTCCTTTCTTTATGCCTTCACATCGGGTTTCCAGGTTATTCCTTACTTTTTCTGTAAATATTCCTCTATCCATCTGCTGTCTGCCTGTCCTCGCTGGTTCCATCCACGCCTATTTCTCTATATGGACACCCAGGTAGGCCTATTACCATTCATGTGCATAGCAGCTCCAGAGAGCCAGGCCTGGCTTTGTGTCACACCTTGTATTCTAGGATCGGCCCCTCCAGGTTCACGTGCTCAGCCAGGGAACCTCACTGTCCTGTACGCCCTGGCACCTGTGCAAGGCCTCCCAGCCGCCACTCCCCCACAGAGGCCCTCATGCTCCCTTGCTCCTTACCATCTTCCCTGCAAAGCTGACCTCCACGAAGGGGTCCACCAGGTTCTTCTTGTTACTGTCAAAGCCAAAGATCTGCTTCACATTGTCCATCACGGCATCATCCACTGGGGAGAAGGACACACGAGTCACTGCCCACCTACTGTCCCCACCAAATGCCAACATTCCCCATCACCAGGCAGCGCAGGGGCTGTGTCCTCCCTCAGCACTCAGGCCAGGTGCTCCTGGGAGGGAGGACTCCAAGAGAAGCCACTACGGAGCACCCTGGGCTGCCCCCTGACCCAGACCCAGCAGCCAGGTCTCTGTCCCCTCAGCACTAAGCAACTTCAGAGCAGGTCTGCAAGCACTCACTGTGTATGTGACTGATGAGAAGTCTACGTCACCAAGGGTAGTAAACTATGCAGTCAAGCGCCAGAGGTTTTTAGAATAGTTAGCCAGTTACTGGTACCTGGTAGACATTTTCCTTTAGCCATTAGCATAATGGTTTCCCTGTACTTAACCAATAAGTCAATTCTCTCCTCTAAAAGAAAGTTTTTAATCTGCTTCTTTAAATTAACTACTTAATTGAATTAGCCAGATTACTTACATACATATTTGCAGATACCTTAACTATGTATATATTTATATTTATAAATGTTCATATGTACATGACTGAGAGAAGGAGCCAGTTAAAATTTTTACATTAGTCACTGTCTACATGAATGGAAGAGGTAATGATTAGCAAATAGTCATGTTCCATTTATCCATCTACTTTGTTTCTATTTATGTTTAAATAACACTGTAAAGCATTCAACACAGATCTTCTTCACCTTAAAAAAGCAAGCATTTAAATCTCCCCACATTCCTGTGGAGACTCACAAGCTTCCCATCTACATAGCTGCAACCAATGGATGGGAATGTTTTTGAACATATATTCTAATATCCACTTAACTCTCATTAATTATTTAAAGTTTTCCCCTGTGGTTCTAATCCAAGTAAACTTATATAGAAGGATTCCACTTCCTTTATATATTGAAGTCATTATCAAAGCAGAAACCCTCAAACAGCTTTATGCAATACTTGTAAATAGGGATCCAAGTTGCAAATGTTCTCACTGACTACTGGGAATAGTGACTGATCTGATTATGCTAAAGTGTGCTCTAAAATAGTGGCTTACAACAGGGTCCCTGGGGAGCCTCTAAACACTAGGAATGAGTGAGCCCTTTTCCAACCCAGGAATGATAGCCCAGCTGATGCTCATGGTTCTAGGATACTCAGCATAACTCCCCTAACAACCTATCCTAACACACAGGGTGAGGCCAATACCATGTCAGCAATGGTGAGAACCACTTAAAAACCACACTGGAGTCCCTAAGCAGATGAGGAGATGGTCACAAGTCACAAGACCCAGCTTTTGGGAGACGGAAGAGTTTTCTGGAGCGTGGGACTTTCTTTCTGAGACCAGGACAGACCCAGGCCAAGGAGGATGGTGGGCCACCTGGTGGTGGAGCAGCATTCTTCAATGGTCCTAGGAGTCCTCTGTGCAAATTCTCCCAACATCGGAACAGCTGCTTTCTACCCATGATCTGCTGATCCAGGCTTCCTTACAGAGGAAAAAAGCAACCAAGAGCTCCAACCTAAGCAGGGCAGTGTCCAGACGGTGCAGCCTCCTCAGTGAAAACCAAGAAAATGGATTCACAGAGTGACTAAGGAGCCAGACCAAGTCTAGGGACACTGGAATGGAGCCCAGGGGCTGCTATCACTCTCAAGACGCATGGATCTTTTACCTCCACCGGCATATACTACTTTCCATTAAATTCTGATTGCTGGAATATTGCTCAATGAAGCCTGGAGTTCAACTTGCAGCACAAAGGGAGGGGGGGATTTAGAAAGGATTTAAGGCATCAGCCCAGCAACACAGTGAAGGGAAAATTGACCAGCACTTATCTTGAGTAAATCCTCAAAGAGAAACCCAGACCAGGGGAAAACAGGAAGAGAGCAGAGGGGTAGCCCCTAGAGACAGGGAAGCCTTTCTCTCTCCCAGAAAGCTGAGTTCACCATAGAGCCCACCACAGCCCCACCCAGTGTCACCCTCCCAATGGCCTGGCCAGAGCTTTGGCAGGCCCCCCACCCAGAGGGGTCACCCCACTCACTCTGAGGCAAGTCTTCCGCCCTGAAGACCCTCAGGCAGAAGTGGGCTCCTCGAAGGGCCACACCTGTTGGCCTGAGCAGGTTTCCTTCAATGTCTTCCCTGTCTTCAGAGGGGTCCTTTCTCTCCAGCTACAAAGCAAACGAATATGATTCCTTCATGTGCTCTTGATTATCACGTTTTACCTTCCTTTCCTAAGAGCTCCGCCCACCACACTTACATGCTACATCACATTCCTCTCCCACAAGTTCAGCCTGTCTCTCCTCAAACACACAAGATGCTGACAGCTCCGAGCTCTGAACACTTCTCTCATCCTTACCACCTCTGATCTGTAGCTTACTTACTGACAAGTGAAGATAATAATGATACATTCTTAGGCAATAAATATAAATCAGTTATAACCAGGTTATAATACAGTGAGAATGATCTCGCTTTTGAAAAACCAAAAATGCAAATATACATCCTTTGAAAAGGATACGGGATAAGATATTAATAACAGACTTCTCTGAGTAGTAGAACCACAAAAGATTCGATTTGGATTTCCTGTGTGTTCTACAGTTCTCATAATTACCAACTAGTCTTCTAAATCAGAAAAAAGTAAACTGGGGGGTTTCATTTGGTGACTCCACCTGCAGGTACTGCACAAAGTGCTGTGGCAATGACCAGGAGAAAGTACTCACAGGAGCTTCATCTCCAGGTCCCAGTACGCACAGGCTGGCTTTCAGGTAGCCTCGAGCCCCAGCAGAGAAATCATCAGGGTCAGAGAGCAGCAGCCACTTCCTGAGATAAGCGTGCCCTAAAAGCAACAGTCTGCATTGGCGATCCCAGGATGGGAAAACCCAAGCCTGCAGCCACATCCGGAAAACCAGAATGGACCATACAGCCCGCTGGAAATGAGGGGGCAAGAAGCCTAGAAGGGTGGGGTGGTGAAACCAAGAGCTCATGACCAAAGATCAAAGGTCTCCACAGGATGCCACAATCACTCAATAAGGCTATTTTCCTAAGGAGGTAGAAACTTAGCCATGGATAAATTATGCCATACTCCATAATTGGTAATTAAGTAAATGCTCAAAGTTTTAAAAAAAAAATCTGTTGTCAGAATGTACTTTGAGTGTTTATGTGGGTCAGAGCAAGAAATAGTAACAGAAATCTCAACAAGAGGGCTGTGGAAGTCAAACAAGAAACTGTATTTTCCACTTTGGAAAGTGACCAGTCCTAGTGGAACGTGGGCGAGCTAAAATCTTGTACTCACAAAAATGTTCTGCCCCTGCCCGAGGTAAATCTGGGTCCCAGTATTCCTCCATTGGACCTTCGAGATTTATCATCTCCGAGTCCTCCTGAGACACAGGTGAAGTTTTGAGGGTCTGCTTTGCATGGAGGGTGAACGCCTGCCTCCTTGTCCTCCAGGAACAAGCCCCGCCTCTAAATTCTAACCCCCCAGGGAGGAAGATGAAGGCCCAAGCAGATGTCCCAAAGCAGTCTCGAGAACCAAAATGCAAGGATATGTATGGCAAAGGGGTGAGAACTCACGGGGCTCTCCGTAAATGGTGCCCACGTCCATCTGAAATCAGACAGGAAAACACGAATCAAACTCTTGCCACTGATGTGCTACCTGAGTCCATTTTAAAAAAGTCTCATTTATGAAAATCATTTGGGGACACAAGGAATGCTTCATCATCTGATACTACATGGAAAGGAAGCAGAATACATCTTGGTACACAGTTTAGGAAAGTATATTTATGCATAAAAAAGAGGGAAGGAAATACAACAAAAATGGTAACTAAGCCATCTTTGGGTGGCAGATTGGAGTGTTTTTTTTTTCTTTCCTGTACATTATAATTTTCTATTGAAAACATAGGTTATCAAGATATTGATAGTAAGGAATGTTGTGGGGTACTGAAGGGGCCAGGGAGTAATCTAGTTCTCTTTAACTTTCGCTCTGTTTTGCTATGAACCTGAAACTCTCCTCAAACATAAAGCCTGTTTTTTAAATCATAGATTACTTTTATAATTATTTTTATATTGCGCCTATTATTTTCATGCTTATTAGTACACTTGCTTTATATACTGATTACATTCATCATGGGGAGTTGTTACACGTGTATTACACCTCTGAATTCTTTTTACTTCTCCTCACCCTCCCCACCTTGCCCTCTCTCCATCTCTAGATCCCATTCTCATTTGCAAAAAAAAAAAAATTATCTCCATTTGCTACTATCCATCCTTTACTTTCCCCCTTAAATTATTTATATTTTAGGTTTCTCATGTAAGAGAAACCATATGATATTTGTGCTTGTTTGTCTGATTTATTTCATTTGACAATATGATCCGAAGGTGCATCTGCTAGAAGATAAAATAGGTAAAACTCTTGAAGATACAGGCATAGGTACTTTGTGTAATTTGCCGAATGCATCCTGTGAGCTGAATTGTCTAGCTAGTTCTCTGCTCTGGGAAGTGACTGTCAATTTCAAGGCCACCTGGGACAAATAAGCAGATTGAGGTAGGGGGCTTCCCTCCCCCAGGGGTCCACATCTGAACGCCACCCCTGACCCACTGTGAAGTTGAGGTCAGGGCAGAAAGCGCCAGGTGGCACTGGCCCCAGATGGCCAGGATTGGCATAGGGCTGCTTCCCAGGTGCAGGGACAAAGAGACATTAAAATGAAGAGGCTTAACTCCCCCCTGGAAATAGAGGAAGAGTCCATTCCCCTCTCTCCTGTCACATATTTACCTTAGAAAACTTTTAAGTACTTTCTCTGTCTCTTTGAAATATATCCATTTTTTAGAAACGAAAAAAGCCTTTGGTCAACTATACGATATGGAACTGTCTTCCTGAAGGACCTGAGTGCCATCTCTCTGAAATGTAAAGGTAAATAGTCCCTTACTGCCAGGAGAAAGCCAGGAGCCTCACTGCAGTGGGCCTGTGCTCCATGCTGTCAAACTACTTGCCACAAACAGAAGTTCGACTGCTGTTTTTTCCCCTGGATAAAGTAAATCAGCTAACATAAATGGTTCACCAAGTTCCAGGTGAGTGGAGCACGAACTCTGTGTGACCAATGGTGCTACCTGGTCCTCTTATTTGGGGACCAGTTACTGTTTATTTTAAAAATGTGTATGTAATGGGAAAAGCCACTGGCTACATAAAAATGCGAGATTTCTTTCTTCCTTTGCAATCACTGAGCAGATTGCCTCTGATGTACACCACATTATAGCTGATGCTTATTTGATAATACAAGTGCTTTATTTCTCTGCTACCTTCACAGAGAGATCCGCTGAGTTGGGAGATTTTCAAAACGGTTTTTTAGGGGCAGGAGTTGAAATAGCATTTTCCCAGCCCAGATGAAGGTAAGTACTTTCACAGGCTCTCTGGAGTGCCAACCCCTGTGCACCATCCCCACAGTGTCCAGAAGCACAGAGAGGTGAGAACCGACTGCTCTCAGAGCAGGTGAGCAATTACCCGGAACTCCCCGATGAGGGCGTCTGTCCTGAGGGAGCGGGAGTCCACCACCTGGAGAATAAGATCATTGAAAACTCACATTATCCAGCAAAACGTGCCCAGCAGGGTCCAGTCCAACAGCTCTTCCTTTCCAAATAAGAACGGCCAACAACAGATACTTACTCCATTCCAGAGACTGTTCTGAGCTATGTTTCACGCTCAGAGGAAGGAACAAAGGCTCACCGAAACTACAGGACGCGTAGAGAATCACCCATTCACACATGGAGAGGCAGGAATGGAGTCCAGATAGCCTCGCATTCACACTTTTCACCACTTAGACCACATCGTCCTCTGGGCGCTGATGGGAGAAATCTGAGGCCCAGAGTCAGAAAACCTTGCCTAAGAGCAGACACTACATGAAGGGGTTTAAGGACCTGAAGTACCAGGGGACACTGAGTAGCTGAGGGGCTGCCACCTTCCAGCTGAGCTGCCGTGGCATGTCTGTAACCAGCAGAACTGGACAGAGAGTTGTCTGCATAATCGAGGTGCCAGGGCTTAACACAGCTCCCTATCACACACATGCACACGCACACACGCACACGCGCGTCTGTGTGTACACACAGCCCACGGAGAATACTTGGTTGCTGAGATGTACCGTGATAAAGACGGGCTCATCAAACAGGTCCGCAGGAGAGTCGAACAAGTTGAAGAAAAGAGTCTGTTGGGCCAGAGAAAAGGAGACCAGTTAGAGCCTGTGACCCCTCAGGCCAGGTAGCGGGTGATCATCACCCCCATCCATCAGGCCTGGAGGTTGAGTTCACACAGAAAAGAGTGAGCTCAGCTCAGTGCTGAGCTCTGGGGATTTGACACGGCCTAGGGTGCCCCACCCTGAGCTCATAGAGGCTGTCACCGCAGGCGCAGCCCCAGGCGATGATGGCAATGTAGGGCAGCAGGAGCCTGGCACGCACACCTCCCAAGCTAGTCAGCTCCAAATGCAATCACTCAAATGAATGGCCAGGCCCCCAGGCTGGAAGGCCTTCTGAGGTTCTGGCCCTAATACCCAGGGTCTCGCACCTCATTGAAGAGAGGGTTGTTCCCCTTGTGGATCCGAGTCCTCTTGGTCTGTCCAGCAGCTGTGACCTTGACCACAGGCTTGATGTTCACCCCTGGCAGCTGGCGCCCCTCGATCACCTGGACTCTGATCTGAAAGCCAGGAGGGGGCATGAGTAGGAAGAATGGAAAAAGGGTGGGCAGGCAGGAAGGAGGGACCACCCACCACCCACCCCAGGAGTCAGAAATCTCAGGGACCATCTCGCTGCTGGCTTTTGGGGAAGACAATTTTAAAAGTATTAGAAAGATTATTGTAAGAACGTATTTTTCCACCCAGGTCCCTTGCAGCTATAAAATCCTGCAGTTGCACAGAAGAGCTGCCAGGCTGCCCTGAGTGAGACTCCTGCATTAAACCCCGCAGGTGGGCGGGTCCAGCGCCCACAGTTCTGCAGCGCTTCATTCAGCACAAGCCCCATCTACAATGGGGCGATGCTCATGTTTTAAAGTGGCTTGAATGTTCTTAACTGACAATTCCCTCAGAGCTCAAATTTACACAGTAAAGTGATCTCATAAATATCACTTTTATTTTTTCAGTGCAGGGGATCAAATCCAGGTCCCCACACAGCCTAGGCCAGGCAAGGGCTCAGCCTGAGCCCTATCTCCAGCCCTCATTCTTTATATTATTAGAGGCAATGTTTTCTTACATTCTGAGATGTAAAGTAAGAATTTTCACCATTGAATTTTAAAGTAAATGAAAATTTCAAGAACATGTGTGTTTCTAAACATTAGATCAAAAAATTTAAAGTCTGAAATTTAAAAACATTAAAATAATGTTCATGGAAAAATAAGATGTTTACTGGTTTTACTTTCTAATGAACTATGTTTGTTGATCAACTTCTTACTAAAATGACATGCTATGAATGTAATCATCATGTACCGTAAACGTAGCAATAAAAAATTTTTAAACCGGGCATGGTAGTGCATGCCTGTAATCCCAGCACTTGAGAGGCTAAAGCAGAAGGATCACCACAAGTTCGAGGTGAGCCTGGGCTACACAGTGAGTTCAAGACCAGCCTGCACTACACAGCAAGACCTGTCTCAAAGAAAAAAAAGAAAGAAAGAAAGAAAAAATATATATATCATGCCGTGGAAGAATATATTATTAATAACAACAGGAGGGTGAGTGAAGTTGTTTTTCTTCCAGTACTGGCAGTTGGACCCAGGGGTTTCACACTGAACTATATCTACAGCCTTTTTTTGTTTTTATTTTGAGACAAGATCTCAATAACTAACTAAGTTGTCGAGGCGGGGTTCACACTTGCAATGCTTTTGCCTCAGCCTCCCAGAGTGCTGGGGTTACAGGTGTGCACCACCATGCCCGATGGGTGGGTGATTTTTATGCTCTTCATTTTGTTGCATTTTCCAATTTTTCTACAATATACCATATATTGCTTTTTTAAAGAGAAAAAAAGGCAATAAAACTATGTCCTGGGAATAATATTATGGGAGCTGGAAATCTTTCATTGAGGTAAACATAGTGGTTATAATACAGAGTTTTGCTTAACTTACTGTGACTTAAAACCAAAATATAGTTTTATGATTTGTTGCACTTAATAAATAGAGAGTTAAGTTTCCTGTTTTTAACTTTAAAGGTAGTTCTGAAGAGTTCAATATCATTAAGTGTAACTGCATCAAAACGGAAATGCCTGCAGAATAACCAAAGGACCAAAATCAAAAGGCAAACTAAATGGGATGGATTTTGGATAAAAATGTGTCGAGGGGTTAATATTAATAGTTACATTCTGAGAAAAGCTTGAGCAAACTCAGATTCTACATCGCTCTAGAAAAATGCATGGTTGCAAGCAGGGGTGTGATGCATGGTTGCTAGAGGAGCAAGATGCTAAGCAGACTCCCTAGGTTGACTCAGGGGTCTTGTTACAATGCAGATCCCCCCTCTGCAGGTCTGTGGTGGATCAGAAATTCTGCATTACTAAGGAGAACGCTGGTGACCTGGTGACACAGCCTAGGACACAGAGCACACAGGAAACAGCAGGGATCAGTAAGTAAGATGGATGCTGGGAAGCAACAGATAAGAGATGCAGAGACTTGTTCGATCTGCAGGGACTTCTTTTTTTTTTTCAAAGCAAAACATTGGGATTGAGCAGAGGCTTCGTCTGAGACACCAAGACACAAAGTCCCCATTCAGAAGCTGCTCAGAAACTCAGAGAAAGGATGAATTTCCACTAGCACAGCCCTAGGGACACAGGC
>RJWM01019031.1:0-39801 GCA_004363535.1 Dasyprocta punctata | reverse complement strand
TATTCATAAATAAGACAGTTAAAAAAAAACCATATTGCTAAATACAATAGCTATTGAAAAAGAAAAGTTAATATACCTGAATTGATGAATCTTACATGTCTATATCTGTCAATATCCCCAACCCCTAGGAAGGTAATGATATGCAATATTGTAACTACTGCCAAACTTCAACCACCTCAGTGTGTAAACCTACAATGTTGTCATATCAGATCTGTTGTTGTTGTTTGTCTGTCTTTTTTGACTTTTATTTCTAGCTTCTGTATCTATTTTCTCTTAAATAAAAATAAATAAATAAAAAATAAATAAATAAAAATAAATAAAAAATAAAATCCTGTGCATACCTTTGTGACAGTGATGAAGTCTGGTCCAAAGAAGACACTTTTTACTCCTTCGATTCTAAATAGCTGCCTACAAATACAGGAAAGAAAAATAAGAGATAATAAAATGTTCTTTTATGAAAAAAAAAATACGCAAGTAAAAGAACCTCTATGTACTCATCACCATCTTCAACCATTATCACCTCATGGCAAATATCTTACAGTCCATCAAGCTTACTGCTAGGTATTTACTCAAGAGAACGAAAATATATTTTCATGAAACATGTGCATGAATCCTTGCAGAGTTTTATTTATAATTGTCACAAAACTCTGAACTACCCATCAAGTGGGAAATGAATGAAAAGACTGGTATAGATACACAGTGTAGTTTACTTGACAATAAAAAAGAATGAACTACTGATAGACACAAAAAGGAGGATGGCTCTCAAAAGCCTTCCTGAGGAAAGACAGACTTCTGTCTGTCTATTTATTCAGTGAGTCAGCAAATATTTGGACACCTCTGAGTGTCAGGCACTGTATAAAGGAATGACGAGCAAAACAGACTGGCCTATCCTTAAGAATTTACATTCTAGTTTACAGCAAAAATATTTCCTACTAAAACAACAAAGAAAACAAAGTTAGTTTTGCCTAAACATAGTAAATTCTAGGAATCCATAACAGGATATTTTCTTTTTTTCTTTCATAGTGCTGAGGGTTTAACTCAGGGCATCAGATATAGTCAGCAAACACTTACCACTAAATTATACTCCCAACCTTTTACATTTTTAAAATATAAAATATGTGAATACATTCTTGATATAAACATTTAAAGCAATACACATAAGGTTAAAATGCCCTTAACCACCTATCCCAGACACTATTCTCAGTTTAGTGTGCATTTCTACAGCTCTTTTTGTCAATGTATTTATTTTGTGTGTTGTTTTGGTTTTACATATGTATTATCACATAGTACGAAGTGTTCTGCAACCTTCTTTTTCTGAGACAGGGCCCCACTATGCAGTTCAGGCTGGCCTTGAACTCACAGTGATCCTCCTCTCTCAATCTGAGTGCTGGGATTATAGGCATGTGCCACCATACCCAGCTCTGTTCTACAATTTTCTTTCTTCATTTAATAGTATGTATGTCTTGGGATCTTTTTGTGATGGTAAATATGGATTTTTCTCATCTTTTTTATATCTGCAGGCTATGGATAAAGTTTCCTAACTCTATTAATAAATACTTAGTTTTTTCCAAATTTATCATCATTACTAACAAGGATACAATAAACATTCCTAGCCCTACCTTATATACATGTGAGTAGAACTCTAAGGTAGTTCAGATCTAGTAGGGACTTGTGAAATCAAATATGAAGGGATCAGTGTTTTACGAAATAAAACTGAACAGAACAGAATAACAAAAGCATATGAAGAAATATATGAATGTATTATCTATTCTAAGAATGAAAAAGGTGAAATCTATCAAACATCTATACATATATACACACAAGTGTGTGTACTGCATCACAAAATAAAACCTTTCTTACTGTGGCTTTATAAAAAAAGTGTAAAAAACAAAGATTCTATGGTACATTCTGGGAAATATTATGTTTAAATAAAAAAGGACTGGGGAAATAGCTGAGTGGCAGAGCATTCGCCTGGCATGCATTACGCGCTGGGTTCAATCCCCATTCTAGCAAAAATAATTTAAATAAATAAATAAGAATAGGTGTGGTGGCACATGCCTATAATCGTAGCATTCAGGAGGTTGAAGGAGGAGGACTGCTGTGAGCTCAAGCCCAGCCTGAATTACATAGTGAGACCCTGTCTCAAAAAGCCAAAATAAATAAATTAAAATATATATATGATATTTAAAAAAAACTATTTCTGAACTTTATTTCTCATTGGCCTCAATGAGATATATAATATGGCTATATGCACAGAAAGGTAGTTACCCAAGCTTTATTTTCCAAATATCATTAGTAATCAATATCAAGATTAGGTTACCAAATATTTCAGTTTGGGCTGGGACATAGCTCAGTGGTAAAGCATGAGTTTAGTAAGCCCTGGGTTAAATCTCTAGCACCAAATAAATAATTAATTTCAATTGATATTAAGTGACTTGTATGAATTTCTTTTGTGTATTTATTATTGTTTTGTGCTTATATTTATTATTATGAATAATTTCTCTAGCTGTAAGTAGAAGTTCCTTCCAATAATTTTACCATTTGTGCTTTATCTTCTCTGACATACACAGAAACATTGAGTAAATTTAAAAATTGTCCCTACTGACTAGTTTTAAAAAATTATGCCATATCTGATAACTACAACCATTTATAGTTCTGAGTGAAATATTTTAGAAACTACTCCATCTTGAAACATCTAGAAATTTAAAGCCAGGCAAAGTGGCCTGACCCTGTAATCTCAGCTACTAGGAGGCTGAGGTGGAAGTACTGTGAGTTTAGGGAGATCCCTATGTTAAAAAAGAAAAAGAAAAGAATTCAGTACCTTTATGAATAAAACTAACAAGTTGTGTTTTTTGTTGTTGTTTTTGTTTTCTTGGCAGTACCATGGATTGAACATGGGACCTTCACATTGAGTTATATCCTCAGGCTTCCCTGCTTTTCAATTTAAGTTTGAGACAGTGTCTTATTAAGTCATTAAACTACCCAAGCTGGGCTTAAACTTGTGGTCCTTGTGGCCCAGCCTCTCAGAATGCTGATTATATGCATGCAGCACTATGCCTAGCTAGTTTGTTTGTCTTTCCTTGCTATCTATCTATATCTCCAGCCCTTTTTATTTTTCATTTTGGGACACAGTCTCATTAAGTTGCCCAGGATGGGCTTAAACTTGGGATTCTCTTGCATCAGCCTCCCAGAGTGGTGGAAATACAGAAATGTACCACCATGATTATCAATTTGGAGGATTTCTGTTCTTAAATAAAAATACACATTTTTATTTCTTTATGCTACAGAGCTCTCAAATGTATCCTTCTCTAGGTGAAAGTTTTTCTATTATCAATCCTACTAGTTTAACTTGAAAAGAAAATAAAGTATTCTTCATACTGAAGAAAACCACAGTGCACATAAAAATTCAAAAGCTAATATAAGGCTTTCTTAACTAAAGGCAGTTATTACTCTTTCTAGGTAAAAGCAAATGACAACAGGACTATACCTAGCCAGAGGAGAACGAAATGCTGCAGCTGGTGTAGGAAAATCCATGGTCCTTGTCTCAAGAACTGGTTTCCCTGGTATAAATTTTAAGCTGTTAGGATTTGGTGTGTCTTGTGTTTGAATAAACATGTATCGCACTAAAAAAGAAAAAGAAGAAAGAACATTATGCTAGGAAAAAATAATAGTTAACAAATTTATGGACTATGAAGTGCTCATTTTCAGAGAACCAGAAGGAGTTGGGGGGAACCCCCACAAATTTCATTTCCAAAGCTGACCAACAATAACAAAGGAAAAAAAAAAAGAAAAGAAAAAGAAAAGAGAAACATAGTAACCCAGCATGGTGGCATATGCCTATAATCCTAGCACTCTGGGAGGCTGAGGCAGGAGTATTGTGAGTTTGATACCAAACTGGGCAATTTAGTGACTCAGGGGGCCTGTCTCAAAAATAAAAGGTAGGCAGGTGTGGTGAAGCATGCCTGTAATTCCAGCACTCAGGAGGCTGAGGCAGGAGGATTGAAGTTTGAAGTCAGCCCAGGCTAACATAGTGAGCTCAAGGCCATCCCGAACTACATAATGAGACTCTTACAATAAAAAAAAAATAAAATAAAATAAAATAAAACAAAACAAAACAAGGGATGTAGCCTAGAGTAAAGGCTATGAGTTCAATCCCTATACCACAAAAAAGAAAAAAATATATATGAAATTATCTAAAATAACTAAATAGAATTTTATATTAATACTCAGATTATTTGGATAGTTGTGTTGTTCAACAGATTCTAGCAATAAGCATTCTTTTACACTTTATATAGGAAGGTGTATCTTAATTCAGGAGTCATACTTTGGTACTAATGGCTATCATAGTTCTAATTATAGATTATCATGGTTATGAAATTAATACAATAAAATGTTACATTTTCTTCCTTTCAAAATCATGCCATTATTATATATATATATATATATATATATATATATATATATATATATATATTTTGGTTTTGGTACTGGGAATTGAACTTGGGACCTTGCGTTTGCCAGGCAGGTGCTTATGCCGCTGAGCTATATCCTGGCCTCGTGCCATTATTTTAAAGACAATAAAGTTAGCTAGCATTTTATAGTAATAACAAACATCTTTTGCTTATTATATGCCAGACACAGGGTCAAACTGCTTAAAACGTATCTATGCCTTTGACAACTGTAAAAAGAATGTACCATTATTGTCATTTTGCAAATGAAGAAAATGAGGCTGAGGGGTATTAGTGAGAGTATGAAGTATCATATAAGTGGGAATATATGTGAATTACTTTCTGAAATATTAAAAAAACCTTTATAGGGTCATTCCTTATAATTTCTTCTAGGACTGAAATTATATTTAGAATGAATTAGTTAAAGCAATAAAGAGAAACAGTTCCTTTAATTTTTTTGCTATTATAAATATTTGTGGTACTGTATGAAAGAATAACACTGAGATTTAATAGTTTTAAAATTATTAAACAGACCTTGAGGGCAGGAGTGTAGGGGAGGGGGAAGTAAAAAGAATGAAGATGTGTCATATACATATATCAACACCCCATGACAAATGTAATCATTATCTACTGCAAATATGTACTAATAAAAATTTTAAAAATAAAAATAGACTATTTTTTATGAAACAAACATGAGTAAAATTTCTCCTTGAATGTAGATTTTAAAGATCTATATTTAAAGAGGTTGACAACAGTTTATAATAATAACTCAAATTTATTAAGTGCCTACCATGGGTAAATAATAGGGTCAGGATTCAAGGGTGGACAACTGCTTAGTTCTGACTCCTTTAACCATTTTGCATACTGTCAATCCTTAGCTACTACCACTAAGGATAACAGGAAAATATACTTAAGACCAGTCTTCTAATTCTGTCATAATCTTCATACCACATATTTTAGGATAATAAAATTTTAAGAAGCAACAGTTTTATTTTAAGTTTGAAAGAAACTAAATTTGGGAAACCATATGGTTGGTACTGCCTGGTAGACAAGTGCTCTACCACTGAGCTACGTCCTCCACCTGTAAGTGCAGGAAAAAAGTTCTAGTTTGAAAGCTAAGAGTCATTCTTGTACCTCATCATACAGTTCCAGCTAACTGATGGTGAATCATTTCCTAGGTGAAGCAGAAACTGAAACTAAACTCCCAAACATTTTGCTTGAGACACTGTCCTAATTAGATATCAATTGACTTGGTGAATAGGCAATCCTAAAAAAAAAAAAGAAAAAAAAAAAAAAAAAAAAAAAAAAAAAAAAAAAAAAAAAAAAAAAAAAAAAAAAAAAAAAAAAAAAAAAAAAAAAAAAAAAAAGGAAAGAAAGAAAGAAAGAAAGAAAGAAAACTGAAAAATGATTGAACCTCAATGTTCAAGCATTTTGCTTAAAATATTTAGGCCTCCTACCAAGAAATTTCTCTGAAAAAAATCTGTGTTATCAAGGAATACTTTTTTGATAACTGGAGGTACATAGGAAACATTAAAGAAAGGACTGCCACCACTTTCTGTAAACAAAGAGCAGTAAGGTTCTTCTAATTTTGGTTTTGAAGTAGTCACTTCTTGAAGTTTTAATAGCTTCTCAATAACTAAAACCTCTGCATACATTAGGCACTCTACCAGTATGTGAAGAGTTAAATTGACTTTATTTTAATCCACTTGAATAATACTACCTAAAGAAAGAAAAAATTTTCAAATACTGGAAGGTAAAAACTATAAATGAAAAAAAATCATTTAAGAGCACATCATATATATATACACACACACACACACACACACACACACACACACACGCACACATACGCTGTCTAAAATAAAGTTATGAAAATAAGGCTGGGGTGTGGGCTCAGTGTGGAAGGGGTTGCTTGCTTAGCATGCGTAAGACCCTAGATTTGATCCCTAGTAGTAACAAAGTTTATTAAAAAGTATGACAACACCACACAACTTTTCTCTTTTGACAATGAAAAAGCTATTTCAAGACTAATTTGAATACATATTTAACAAACTCATTCTAATAATAGTCTAAATTTGGTTTAATTAGGTATTTTAAAAAATGACTTCTAGGTCTATCATCTAGAAAAATGTACCTGAGTTATGACAGGATAAAGAAATTGATACAAGATATGTTTTCCTTATTCTTAGTTTTAAACAGGTACCTAAGCAGGCAGGTATAAGCTCTTACAAAATACAGAGTAGGGTGTTTAAAGTCAGTATCAGTAACTAAAATCAGTGGATATCCAATATGAAAAGCCCACATGACCACATAATTCACTCCCACAAAATTTAAATCCAATTAAAGTGATCTGACCTTGTTGAATGACTCAGTACTTACATCTGAGCTATTTGGACATTCAAGCAGACAGGCAGGACTACAGGCTAGATGCCTCTTCCTACCCCAGCATACACAACAGGTAAGATCTCTACCCTGATTCAAAGAATGCCCTTAGCCAGAATCAGTTACATTTTAGAATATAATCACAAAAAGGTGTTAAGGTATTGACAGAAAAGGAAATCTATACTTCGAGCTCCATAACCAATTATAAGCATGCATTTACATGTGTACGCACACACACACACCCTTTCTCCAAGCTTCCCTAACCACAATACAGTGGTCATATTTGAAATTATTTAAAAATCCTATCTTCATTCCTATTTCCAATATCAAAGAAAATCAAAGTACATAACAACATTAAAATCATACCTGTAAATTTTGACAAAAAAAAAACTACTACATTCAATGTTAGAAAGTCTTCATTAAAGATAGAAAATTATTATTTCATAGGTATTCTTATCAAAATAAGGCAAGAAATAGCTTTAAAAACATAGGATTCTTCGAAACAAATCCATCTGTAGCTTCTTTTTTACAATATTTTCATTCCAGAAATAATTTTGTGAACAACACGTTCCAGGAAATGTGTTATACAAGATACTGAAATTTTACAGGTCTATTGGATACTGTCCTTAGAAAAAAATCCTCTACCTTCTTTTTATAGGCTTCTGAATAGAAAATTCACAGATTCTTGTCTTTTATGATCCACCATATCTAAGCACAGTTCCATTAGTTTCTGGAACACAATTTGTTCTGAAAGGTGAAATTCTGCAGAGTAGAGCATGGTGGTATAGGCCTATAATTCCAACACTCCAGACCCTGAGGCAAGTTCCAGTCCAGGCTGTGCAACTTAGTGACTTAGTGAGGCCCTGACTCAAAATAAAACAATGCTGCGAATGTAGCTCAGTGAAAAAAACCCTGGGTGCAATCCCTAGTACCTCATAGAAAAAAATAAAAAAAGAAAGAAAAGAAAAAGAAAAACAAAGATAAAGACAAAAAAGATGAAATTTTACCTGTGTTACATAAAGTGGCAGGTAATGGGAAAAGTGGTCTTTGTACAAATCGATGAACAGGCTGTTTCTTGATGGTGTATGAATTCATCATATGACACAATCTACATTTAAAAACAAATAATAAATAACACTTTAAGAAATCTAACCTTTTAAAGTCAGTTTTTACTTCTCATGTATAAAAAAAGACACTCAAAATTTAAACATAATAATCAATAAAAATAATTACAGAGTGACTTTTCATTTTCCATCTTTATTTCAACTTACTTATGCAAGTAATCTAAACAATTCAAATACAGGTAAAAATCAAATGCAAATTCACAGCCTTGATAATTGGAGGTCACAGGCCAATATAAGACTCAGGAATAAGAAAGAGCAATGTATCTTTATCAGTAACTTAAATCTGTTGCCCCAGCCCCTTAACTATGCATAATCAAAGCAAAAAACTTTATGATTTTACTTCTTTTAAAACCATTTTAAAAATGAGGTAATAGAGTCACATGGCTCAAAACTGATGAACGTATATACAATGAAAATCCTCCCTCCTTTTCTGTCTTCTACCATGTTATGTAGGGATTACATATATTACCTGCTTTTAAAAGTAAAATCTTAGCTGGGCGTGGTGACGCATGCCTTTAATCCCAGCACTCGGGAGGCTGAGGTAGGAGGAATGCTGTGAGTTCAAGGCCGGCTTGGGGTACAATGTGAGCAAGGCTGGCCTGAGCTACATAGTGTGACCCTGCCTCAAAAAACTAGGGCCAGGAGTTTGGCTCAGTGGCTTAAGTGCCTGCCTGTCTGGCAGGTGCGAGGTTGTGAGTTTGATTCCCCGGTGCCACTAAATAAATAAACTAAAATAAAAGTAAAATCTTGTTACAGTTCAGTGACAGAATACTTGGCTAGCAGGAGGGTTTGATCTCTAGCATCACACACACACACACACGCACACACACACAGATAAGCATCCCTAAATGAACAATCTGAAATGTTCTAAAATATGAAATTTTCTGAACACTGACAAGATGCCACAAGTGGAAAATTCCACACCTGACCTTATGTGACAGGTCACAGTCAAAATGCATGCACATGAAAAATATTGTATAAAATTACTTTCAGGTTATGTGTATAAGGGGTTTATGAAACAAATGAATTTCATGTTCACACTTGGGTCTCAGCCCCAAGATACCATATTATGTATATGCAAATGACCCCAAATCCCAAATCCAAAAGCTGAAAAACTTCTGGTGCCAAACATTTCAGATAAGGGGTACTCAACTTGTATTTCAAAGCTCTAAAAAAGTTCAATAGAAACTGTACTATTGTCTTTCAAACTGCTAAGCAGTCACCAATCCCTACAAACTCTGATTGGAAACATTAACTCAGTGTGGTAATTTTATGTCACTTTATGCTCCTGCCTCAGCCTCCCTAAGAGCTGAGATTACAAGCATGCATCACTATGCTTGGTTTATAACTGTCATTTCATAGGAGCCACTGAAGTATTTTAAGCACAGGAGTTGCTTCTGTAATCATACACATTATCACTTTTTCAAAAACATTTTTTTCTCTAGTTCTTTTTACCAGAAATAGGCAGGAAGCAACAGAGATTACATCACATTTTTTCTTACAAAACCAGAGTTCTGC
The DNA here is from genome assembly GCA_004363535.1 of Dasyprocta punctata. Taxonomy (NCBI): domain Eukaryota; kingdom Metazoa; phylum Chordata; class Mammalia; order Rodentia; family Dasyproctidae; genus Dasyprocta; species Dasyprocta punctata. The sequence continues at coordinate 30,329 of RJWM01019031.1, read as the reverse complement.
TTATCATAAATAAAGAGTGATCACCAAGTATGTTTCCACTTACAGATTGCCTAAAACGTACCTTAATTTCTATCATTTTTAAGCATCATTTATAAGCAAAAGAGTACTTTGCAGGGACATTGTGGGCCTGTTATCCACAGTTTCTTTACATGCTAGGGCAGAGATTAAAGACCAGCACTGAGGTTCAGAAAAACAACAAAACAAGTATTACTGAATTTAAGGAAACAACACTAAATGGGGAATGAAGGAATTTGTGAAGCCCTGACTGCCATTCCCCCTGCTAGTCTGTCGCCAATTCAAATTACTACACTTATTACAGCACTCATGAGTTCCTCATTATTTGTTAATGTCCCTCTAACTAGACTGGAAACTTATTAAGGGGAGAGCCTGTGTTCGTTTCTGTGTTCCCAGCAGCCAGCCCGATGGCCTCGACTCCTCATTTCTAAATGAGGTTAATAGTCAAAGGTTAATATTCATAAAAAGACTGGGTGTTGTGGCGCACACTTGTAATCCCAGCACTGGGGAGGCTGAGGTAGGAGGACTGCTTCGAGTTCAAGGCCAGCCCAAGTTACATAGTGAGTTCAGGAACATCCTGAACTCAGAACTACATTGTGAGACTCCCTCAAAAAAAAAAAAAAAAAAAAAATCTAAGATACTCATAAAGGGATGATACATCCATATAATCAATAAATGATAGCTACTACCATTATTATGTAAGTGTGTGCCCAAGAATCACCCTTGAAGAATGAGTGGAACTCAAGGTTTGAGATGAAATCTCCCTATGAATACTCCAGAATCTGGAAATACTGTACACTGCAAGAACAATATTCCTGTCCTTTCAATCAGGGAAAAAGCAGTGGAGTGGATAAATAAGAAGCATATTCTGACGCAAACAGGTTTAAAGACTAAAATGAGGTGAGTTAAATTATTCAAGAAAGACAGGGGAGGTGTAACTAACACAACATTGTTCTGTAAACTCAGTACTAAGAAAGGCACTGAAACTTCAAGAGCACCATTAAAACTAGAACTCTGAATACCCAAAAGGTCAAACTGGTAGACAGGCCTTTTTCTCCAGGAAGTGAGGATCCGACACCTACATAAGTCCGCTAACTGATGTCGACAAGTGTCTTCACGAAGCTGCAACTCAAAGACAGGGCTCAGGGAAGGTGGAAAAACGGAGGCCCGAGAGGTATTAAAGGGAACTGGTGGCGACCTCAGGGGTCTGGATTCTCCTTGGAGCTCCATCACTTAGAAGACGTGGCTCGGGCGCGACACGTCTCCTACCCGGGTCTCACTGGGAAAATGAGGAAACGGGGACAGTATTTTCCCCCTTCGATGTGACCTGCCTTTGTGCGAAGACAGAGGGAATGAATGCACGTGATGGAAGGACTGGGGCACACAATTTAAAGTTGGTTCCTTCCTTCTGTCTCTACAGCGTCTCCGCGTGCCTCCCCCGGACCCAGGGCCTCAGAGTCTGGGCGAGACTGCGGAGTCCGCACGAAGTAGAGGCGCCCGGCTGCGCGGACCACAGCCGCCACCTCAGGGTTGAACCCCCACTGCGCGCCGGGGTCGGGCAGGCCTCAGGCTCCACAGATGCACTTACTCCTCCCCCCTTGACAGAGGGTAGGGGAGACGGTGATCGCTCTGCTAAGGTCAGCACACCCCTATTTCGCATTCCGGGGCCGTCACCTACCGCCTACGCAGCCTAGCAGCAGCGGCTGCAGCTCCCCAACCCCACCAGGCGGCAGCTGCCATTATCTCAGTCGGACAGTGCGCAGCAGCAATTAGGTTCGCGTCCTCCCGGGGCCACCGAAACTTTGCGCAAGCGCAGACCGGCAGGGAGCGGGGCGGGCGCTGGGAAGAGCTCACCCTACAGGCGACGGGCGGCATTGCAGCCACGGCTGCACCCAACTGCAGCTAAGTACTGTCTCGCTTTGCCACACTGGCACGCTGCATTTCTCATGCATGCGCGGAGGCTTACACTGCTTTAAGTACTTCGTGGGTGCTGGTCCTGCAGTTAGTATGTTGTTCCTCCATTTTCTCTTGTGGGAATCTACTTGTTCTCTGGGCGTAGCTCAATGACTGCCCCTAGTATCTTTTGGCCTATAACAGTTTCTCAGACATTCCTGATCGACAGTTTTGTACTTCGTAGAATATATCCTTCAACGGAGACTTGTCTGATGTTATTATCTTGGTTAGAATGGGGTAGTGAGTTTGGGGGCGGACCACAGAAGTGACGTGCCCTTCTCATCACACCATAGCCAGGGGGCAGGTACACTGACACTGTGACTCGTCATTGCTGATGTTACCCTTGGTCTTCTACCTAGGCAACATCTGTCAGGTTTTTCCATTGTCAGGTTTATTTCACCATCCATCTTTATAAGCACAGCCCACAGCCCACATTTAAGGTGTGTGGAATTAAGCTTTATTCCCTTAGGGGGAAAGCTGCATAAACCACTGGAAATTCTGAGATTTTCTTTTCTCTTCATTTATTCCATCTTATTTTTTTTGTTTTTTGTGGCACCAGGGATCGAACTCACAGCCTCACGCCTCCCAGACAGGCACTTAAGCCACTGAGCCAAGCTCCTGACCCTAGTGTTTTGAGGCAGGGTCCCACTATATAGCTCAGGCCGGCCTTGCGCTCGCACTGCAGCCCAAACCGGCCTCGAACTCACAACGCTCTGCTTACCTCAGCCTCCAGGGTGCTGGGATTAAAGGCGTGCGCCACCACGGCCATTTATTCAATTTTAGAATATCAGTATTGACTCATTTTCTGTATTCTTCTTGTTACAATGAATACTATGGTGTTTATTTTATTGTCCCAAATTATTTTAGTTTTAACCTTGGTGGTACTTTCAAGTTGCCTCTTGTATCCTTGTGACTTTCTTTAAACACTACTTTCTGGCTTCACTACAAGATAGATGTTCTTGAATCATCTTCTGTATTTCCTGCTTCAGCCCTAGAACCAGCCATTTCTCCTCAGACACCTGATTTCTTTTAAGGATAGTATTCATATACTAATAACTGGGCACTAGGAGTGCTCAGGAGCCAGGTAAGGTGGCCCATGCCTGTCACCCCAGCACTCTGCAAAGCTGAGGCTGGAGGATTTAAATCCGAACCCAGCTTGGGCAACTCGGCAAGACTCTGTCTCAAAATGTAAAAGAAAAAAATTTTTAGAAGAAAGCTCTATGGATGCAGCTCAGTGAGACTCCTGGGTTTAATCCCCAGTGTGTGTGTGGGTGAGTGGGTGGGGGTCAGCAAGCAGAATCTCAAATTGAAGTCGGTTGGGCTGAGGGAACTGTGCCATTACCACATGGTGGCGTCACTATTACTGGCTAATCCAGCTAACATTGTTACTATTTTCCTATTGCTGATGTAGCAAGTTACCACTCCATTTAGGGGATTAAAGTAAAATTTTTCTCAGCCTGGAGGTCAAAAGTTTGAAATAATTTTCATGGGCAAAAGACAAGGTGTTAACATACCTTCAAGAGGTTCTAAGGGGAGAATATTTCCTTGCCTTTCAGCCTCTAGTGACTATGTTGTTTAAATTCCTCAGCTTCCTCCAACCTCAAAGTGCATCTTCTGATCTTGGCATGGTTGCCATAAGCCTATAGAACCAACTACTCGGGAGGCTGAGAAGGATGTCTTGAGACCAGGAGTTTGGAGCCAGCTTAGGAACACAGTGAAACACCATCTCAAAAAAAGCCCAACAAAATAGATGTAGTGTGTCCTCTAATATTTGCTTCCATCATCCCACTGCTGCCTTCCCTAACTCTGATTTCACCTGTATTTCTCTTAGCAGGGTGTGTTGGCACACACCTGTAATCCCAGTACTGGGGAGGGTGAGGCAGGAAGATCGCTGTGAGTTCAAGGCCAGCCTGAACTGCATAGTGAGACCCTGTCTGAAAAAAAGAGACAAAAACAAGACACAAAACCAGTCAACCAAACCAAACAATAAAAGTGTTTCTCTTAAAGGAGTTGTGACTACCTTAAACCCCATCTGCATAATCAAGAATAATCTCCCTTTCTCAAAATCCTTAATCACATCTTCTAAATCCCTTTTACTATACAAGTTATTCTGAAAATTAGGATATGAATATGTGGGAAAACTCTAATAAGCAATTGTTAGGCTAATTTAACTCTTGGATCAGTTTCCTGTATATTTTCATTTTATTATAATTATTTTTATTGAGATCATCTTTTCTATATATACTTTACAATGGAGATTTATGAGTCTATTTTTGGTTCAAGTTTTACTAATGATATCTTCTATAACTGAGTTCTCTTGTAGCCACTATACCTATTAAATTCCAATTTATTTTTCCAGTACTGTTGCTCAAAACCAGGGCCTTAACATTGAGCTACATCCCCAGTACCCCCTTTTTTCAAAAACAAACAAAAAAATCTGAGTTGTCTCAATAAATGGTTAAAAATTGCCCCAGATGGAATTGAACTTGCAATCCTTCTTCCTCAGCCTCCAAAGTATGTCAACATACCCAGTTATTTCCATCAATTTTTAACCAGGCATAATTTTACCTATTTTAAATTTCAATTGTTTCTGCAGGTTACATTTATTATAAGTGAATAAAGGGTGAGTTTGTTAATAAGAAAACTGTAAACAATTTCCCTCTGATAATTTCAGTTTTCTCTAATAGTGAAAAATAAAGTCTGCCCTTAGGGACAAAAAGCACTGCTCCAAAAGAGGATGTGACTTGGGAATTTGGCAGAACTACTAGTTTCACCATCTTGGACACTGGTCCTGGTCCTCAAATCCCATTGATAAGAGACCTGGGCTGCACACAGAAGGAATGGAGACTCTTTTAGGGCCTGGAGGCAACAAACCTATGTAAGAGCAGACTGAGGAACTACTTGGCCTCTTATGCTAACCCAATCCCAGATTTAACACTAATACAGTGTAAGGGAAAATAGAGAGAAGAAGAGCTCTGTCTTTAATCTAGAGAAACAGATCTAAACCATCTGATTGTGGCTGTTCTTTGGTTTCTCCCTCTTTGCTCTCAGGAAGCACTATATGGGCAGCTCTTCTCTGGCTGATGTCTTATCAACCAGTCTCAGTGGCAAGTGAACCACAGAAGGGTGAGTGCAAACAGAGCTCACCCTACAGGAATTAGTTTCTCAGTTGCAGGCAAGGCCAAGCCACTAGGCAAGCCACATCCCATACCTTACAGAAAGCTAAGTGTGAATCTGAAAGTGCCTTCCCCAGAGAAGCTGTACAGTTATAGGTGAGGAAGGCTGCATTTTAGATTAACATTCATTTGAAATATAAAAACCCTAAGAACTTCATATTATAGAATTAGATGAGGTCTACATTTAGACTTTAACTTTTCAGAAAAAAAAGGCAACTTTGGAATTATCCATGCATATTATGTTGGAACGCTTTAGATTTCTGGATCTTTGAACACCATCTCTCTGAACTCGGGATATTGCCAGCTCTCTCTGAATCATGTTAATTCAAGCACATTAAAGTTCAATCTAATGTCACTGCTACCTTCCCAAATTTGGGAAAGAAATAAACAGGCAGGTTCACTCTCACAGTAAAAATTTTTAGTTTCATTTTTCCTAAGACTTGTCTCTTTTTGTTAATGTTGGTCTCTCTTTAGGAATATTAATAATGTCTCATTAGGCTTTATATTAGTGAAAGATGCCTATACTCCTTCAATTCAAGGAAGATCTTGTTTAAGAAAAAACACAAAGTATAGTCATTTAATTAGGTTCATTTTAATAAAGTATATAGGAGTTTACAACTCAAAACAATTATTCATAAACTATCAGGTACATAAGATAGATCACACCAAGAGTGCAATAACGTAAATCCAATAGTCGGCAAATAAGAGGTATTGCAAAAATCGTTAAGGTGGACTGTTTTTCCCCGTCCTTTTCCTTGTTCACAGCCCTGGAGATTGTTTGAACACTACTGTTTTTTGAGACCTGATGCTCTCAATATTCCTTGTATCAGGACAGACTCCCTTACTGAGTCAAACCTCGTACAGTCACCAGAGTTCACCTTTTCCCCTCAGCATGAGCGTGGTCCTTGTCCTTTATTATTTGGTTTCTATTCCCTAAAAATGACATTAAATGTTCCCTCATTTAAAGTAACATCTTGCAGCTCTTGTGGTGTCTGGTCACTACTGCCCTCTAAATGCTACCGATGAGTCCTTAGGACAAGCCCTACCAAATCTCACCTTGTAGATCAGCTTATTTGGGCAGGAGGCTAAGGCAGTGAAGAGCCAGTTGCCCCCACTCTATTGAAAACAGCCCTGGTTCTAATTTTGAGTTTTTGGCAAAGGGAATTGAATTTAGTCATGCCAGATACTTAGTGGTCACTTCTCAATATTCTTTGGATATTTTTATTAGGAGGAGTGGAATTAACACTAGAGAAGCAAGCATTGGGATGCATGTGCAAGCACACAGGCACAGACACACAGACATACTCCATTCATACTCCTCAAACAGGAATCTTTGGTAGATTCAGAGAATACAACTGATTTGCCACTTCTGCATGAAAAGGCTGCACTGTCTCCCTTCACCCCCAAAGTCTAATCTATCCCCCTTTTTTTCACTAGGAATTAAATACAGGACCTTGTGCATGCTAGGCATGTATTCTACCACTGAGCTACACCCTCAGCCATAAACTAACTAATGTTGGTAAAAACCATTTCTGCAATTCCTTGCCATATAGTTCTTTTACAATGCAATCCAGATAATACTGACTGCTTTCAAGAATATTATTACAAACGCAAAATTGTGTCACACATAGTTTGCTGGGATATAGCTCAGACTAAATTTATGGAATTACAAATTATGTCAATATTGTACCAAACCATGCGTAGTTAACATTTAGCGCCTTTTACCAGCTATTCGAGTCCCTTCACACATAAACTTGGTCCTGCACTCTAGAGCACTCTGAGTGAGATGGAGAGGGTTGGGTCTCTGCAGAGTAAAGCTAGGATTTAGCTAATCAACCTTGCTCCATTTTCTAGTCGAAAGAAATGGAGAAGTTGAGCCATTTCACTGTTATTTAGTGAGACTGCCACAGGCTGGACTGAAACGTAAACTATTTACCGTAACAAGGGAGTCAACTAACTAAAATAAACATAAATAAAATAATAACAATACAATAATGGCTCAACAGTACACGTTAGCATCCACTTACTGGTATGGTAAAAATAGGGGAACAGTGAGTGCATAAATGATGTGGGTTTGAGACTTCCTAGGGATAGAACAAAAAGTTTCCAACTGCTTATTTTTAAGCATTTTGTGAAGTTTTCATTAACAAGTCTTCAAGTGTTCTGGTGGTTAGAAAAACAAGTATCAGTGGACAAAGGCAATGGAAAAAATATTGATTCCACTTAAAACAGTAGGCGTTTACTCCTTTAGACAAGGATTGGGGGAATGGAATCTAGATCTGTTATAGACATCCAACAAGGGGCTCCTGCCATCTTTCTCCGTGATACTCCTATGGACCTCTCATCAAAATAACCTGCATTCCAAATTTCTCAGATTAAATTGCTGTGCGACTAGCAGCCATTTCAGAATTGACCAAAATGTGTTCTCCAGCTTGAATTCCAAAGACACAGCAGAGAATAATTTTTTTTACAGGACAAATGACTTGCTTTTAGTTGTATCCTTCCTACTTTGGAGAGCACTGGATCTCTCTTCTTTAACTTCCTATAATAAAATTTCCTATTTGATGTAATGCATACATATTGTATAATCTGATACGTTCTGATTTTTTTTTTCTTTTTTTTTGCGGCACCGGGGATCAAACTCACAATCTTGTGCCTGCCAGACAGGCGCTTAAGCTGTTGAGCCAAACTCCCAGCCCTAGTTTTTTTGAGGCAGGGTTGCACTATGTAGCTCAGGCCGGCCTTGCGCTCACGTTGTAGCCCAAGCCAGCCTCGAACTCACAACGCTCCGCCTACCTCAGCCTCCTGAGTGCTGGGATTAAAGGCGTGAGTCACCATGCCTGGCTATTTTTCTTTATTAAAGAAAAATACTAAGTTTCTATTATCGGGTCACTCTGGTGATTGTACGTAAAGCTACCACTTTAGGTATCAGTGAAATGTCCACCAGGTAGTTGAAAATATCGATGTGTACATATTCTAAAACTTAATAAATAGTAAGCCAGTAAGATACCACTATCTTTGTTTAAAGTTTAGAAAAAGTCTTTAGCTACCAGATGAAACTCAGGTAGAATATGCTCCTATAAACATACATATCAGCCTACATATGAGATTTACAACTTTAACAGTGAGCCCAAATCAAATAGGGCTTATGAGTTCGGCATCTTCTTCAGCATCAAATTTTGTTTTTTCATCTTTCTAATCTAACCATGGATCTGGAGCTCAAGAACTGTGTGTAAACCCAATGAAGATGATGGTGAAATATGGCAGCTAACTTCATTAACTCAACAGTGCCTGTTTATCAGGCATTATTCTTTAAGAGTTCATCAGTGCATGTTGTGGGTCAATGCTCTAAATATATGCTGGCTCATTGCTTTCCACTGAAATGAAAGGTCACAGATTCCTGTATTTGCCAAATGTGTAAATAACACACAATACAAATTTTGAAAAAAAGTACAGTATTTTGTGGACCATGTATTTTCTTTTTCCTTTTAAATTTTAAATTGTTGCAGTATAGATACTGGAAATATGTATTGCTACTAATTCATGGCACCCCAAGCACTCCTGATTCCCCTTACAATGAAATTTTTCAGATTTCCAGATTCAGAAAGACTCCTGGTAAGGGCGCTTAATTTTTAAATGATAGATTTAAACCAGTAGGAAGGCAATAGAACCCTACCATAGTACTTGTCTTCAGAATTCACCAATTATTAATTAATAATTAATGTACAAAATGTCTCCATGAATCACTGAGTAGAAAAAATACATAGTTACATTCATTTCCCTATTCAAAGAAGGTATGTAGTTTCTACGTATTGTAGGTCTCCAATAGAGTAAAAGACTGTTACAAGCCCAGGCTTCTCAAATGATTCTACTACATAATAAAATTACTGATTTCATTCTGATTTGTACCTTGAAAATTAAAATGCCCACTTGATTGAGAGGAACAATCAATTAAAGAAAAAACATCTTGGAGGACTGTTATGAAATAACTGTGAATATTCAGAAGAATGAATTAGGATGACCTTCAATTTTTACGAGTTTCTTTTCTTTTCTTTCTCTTTCTCTTTTAAAGACAAGTACATGCTGCTCAGGGTGGCCTTGAACTCCTTGGCTCAAACAATCCTCATGACTAAACCTCCCAAGTGGCTCAATTACAAGTGTGCATCACCAGGCCTAACAAGGATTTGTGATTTCAGGTGAGAACACTCCCTGAGTATTCCCTTCCTCTTAGGTCATGCCCTTGAGGATTTCACTTGGTAACTACCATGGAAGATTTTAGGGTGCAAAGGTCCATGTGCATTAGCCAAACTCATTCAATGGAAAGACAATTTCCCATTTATTGTTATACAGAAAAATAAAAATTAGTAATTGAGAGAAAGCAAATTGTTAGAAAAAACATTTAGCATCCACCAAAGTGAAAGGTTTCAGGTATGGTTAAGACCTTGGTTGGAAAACCACTGCTGACAGCTCTGACCCAATTAGTTAAGTTTATCTTTTAACTGGGACACTAGTAATAGATGGAGACTACTTTTTAAAAAAGTGTTGGGCTGACTACGTAGCTCAGTGATAGAGACCTTGCCTAGCATGTGTGATGCCTGGGTTCAATCACCAGAACTGCAAAAAAAAAATAAAAATAAATAAATAAATAAAAAAATAAAAAAAAAAAAAAGAAGGAAAGAAAGAAAAAGGAGCAAAGAGAGGATGGCGGGAGGGGAGTGGAAAATATATGAGTTTTGAAAAGTATTGTTCTTACTTTACAGTCAAGATTCCTGAATTTTATTTCATTTTTTTGGTCCTTTGGACCAAACCCAGGGGGCTTTGTAAGCATATGCTCTACCACTGAGCCCCCCCACCCCCAAAATAACACCCAATTAATTGTAGTGGAGCTTGGCATTCAGGCTTTTGGGATGACTTTTCAGTAATTCTTAAATTGCTAATCTGGTTTGGTATACAACTCTCTGAACTTCTCTGGTTAATGGAGAAGTTGCTAACATTTACTAGAAGCTCTCAGGTTGAAACTTGATGCAGCAACTCTTTCCATTAAATTGAACTTCTTCAACAGAAATCTTCCCATGGGCATATAAGTTTGATTTTAGGGCACTAAAAATATAGGGTATGAAAAAAGCCAGGAATGACTCAGGTCTTCCAGAAATAAAAGACACTTTCAGAAACGTAAGCCAGTCACCTGTCTGCCCTACTTTAACATCTGAAGAGCATACATAACGTAGTTTTTAATCACTAGCTGATTCAGCTGTTTTTCATTCTTCCAGACAAATTTATTTAGTGTCTAAGATCCATATTTCCTCAAAAGTCAGCAAACAAAGATGGCAAGGACAAGGGACAAAAACAAAATAAAACAAGCAAATCTAGTTTGTGGCCTAGTTTCATGATTAATGAATTCTATAATGACTGTATTGAGTCTAGATACCCAGTAAAAAGGTGCTCTTTTCTATCGTTTTGAGGGAAAAACATAGAAACACAATTTTTCACAACCAGGAAAATGCAATTTGTACTTCTCCCCCCACCACCCACCCAGGGATAGAATCCTGGGCCTTGGGCAAGGTAGGCTAGCACTCTACCTCTGAGCTACATCTGCAGCCTAGTAAATAGAATGTTAATAATAAAGAGCAAATTCTGGAGAAGGAAGAAATCTACTCTGAAATCTCAGCTCCAGCAAGATTTCCCTACATCTTCCAATAAATTCAATTTTGTTATGAGAATAAAACTAAATAAAAACACGGTTCAAGTCAGTTAGGTCAGCAGGCAAATGCCAGTAAATGAGTGATTCAAATACAGAGGTAGGTGTGGTGGGATAGAATTACCTAAAGGAAAATGTTTCCTGTACACACATATACACACACACACACACACACACACACACACACGCATGCACACACGCCTATGCATCCATACAATTTAAAAAGTGTGGATGTGGGTAAGACCCTGCCCAGATGATTGAGTATGAGCTCAGTTCTCCCTTATGTGCACATTTTTACCTAGGATGGGCTCTGACACACATCACACTCCCACAGACATTTATGCACGAGGGCCAGCCTGGCTTGCACAGACTCCGATGCACAAAATTCTTCACAAGCTGCTGGTTCTACAGGAATGCTTAATAGCTGCAGGATTATACTTCCTCTTGATGCACAGGACTTTTATATTGCTCTTCTTTCTCGAAATCTCTCCTTTAAAGAGTTTTAAATCAAGTCCTGAAGGAATTCATCTTGATTCTTCAATGAACATGACTCAACAGGAGCTGCAGGAATTAAAACTATCAAGAGTTTTGGCCCCTGGGGATCTGGGTATAATATTCCTAGATTAAAACAGTTTCTGGGTTTAAAACAAAAACAAAACAAAACAAAAAGCAGAGTTTTTGGTGGAGGTGGGAGGCCTCTAGGAAGGAAACAGAAATGCCTGAAAGTCCAGAACTCAACAGAAACAAAAGAAATAGGCATAACTTAAAGGAGCTTCATATCGACATCACTGCAACCGAGTCTGTTGACTTAAATGATTGAAATATAATAATTGATAATATTTCTTCTTGGGAAGGCTCAGGAGGGAGTGGTGTGGTGGGTACTGGTGGGGTGGGTGGAGAGAGAGAAGCCTAAGGCTCAGGTACTGCTCCTAAGGTTTCTGCTTGCCTGCTTTGGAAGGAAAGGGCGCTAAAGCAAAAGGATCAGTAGCAGGCAACTCTGTAGTCCTGGAGGAAAGGGATGTGATGGAAACAGAGCCAGCTATTGACTGCTTATTGGTCTGTGAAACAATTTTGTAGGCAGCAATGGGCTGGACTTCTGGACTTGGCTCATCTTCTGGGCTATAGTGACGTGAATATTTGGATAATGATTGGGGGCGGAATGGTTTGCCAGCCACTGGTCCTGAGACAGCTTCGATCTGGGGCTGAGGTCCTTTGTTTCTGTCATTAGAATGGCTTCCAGGTTCTGTGGAGGATCCTATGGGAGAGATGCTGTCAAGATGGTCTGCTGCTTGTAGAGAATGGGAGGGGAGGTTAGATTGTTGCACAAAACCAGTCATAGAATACTGAGCTTGAACAGAGGAAAACCCTGCTCTCTCATGGCCTGAGAACAGAGGGACATCACCTGCCTGACTAAGGAGATTGGCCTGTGCAGGCAACTCCTGGAAGGAGCTCTGGGCAACTGGTAACTCCTCCATGCTTTTCTTCTTGGTAAAAGGAGCTCTCAAGAACACATCCACCTCCTCTGGCTGGGAAAGAGTCACACTGCCCTTGGAGACAAATGGGGCTTTGGAAAAAATGTCCATGTCATCAATTGGAACTCTTGAGCTCCTGAAGGGGGCCGTGGCAAAAACATCTGGCTCACCAAGACCATCAGTAGCTGGCTGTGGGAGGGCCTGGAACTGGTTCTTTCTTTCACCTTGCACTGCTTTTGCTTGTTCAGTAGAGACTTCAGGCTGGGCAAATGGACCGGCTCCTCCCAGCTTCCCCTGGAGAGGTTTGCAGTTCTCATCCTCTTCTTCAGACTCCAAAAGGAGAGGTCGAGACCCACTGCAGTCTAGCATGTCTCCCTCCAGGTCAGTCCCTTCCTCTTCACTGCTATGGAAAGAACTGTTGCTGGAAGGGCCATCTCTGGCCAAGTAGTCAGATTCTAAGTTGTTCTGAGTCTTTGCGGCAGGTATTCTGGAAGGGTCTCGACACAGGGGAAGGCCTTTAACACCCGATGATTCTTTAAAGTGCTCTACAGTGATAACAGGACAGGGATTGGGCTCTCTCTGGAGACCTAGAAAGGCATAAAATGCAGAATTAATGTGTAGGTCATTTCAACTCTTTGTGGAACATTTAATGGTCAAACCGCGGCAGAAATAACGTGGGACCAAATAATAGATGTTGAAAATGGAAAAGTAAAAAATAGAAAAATAAAAGTCAGGCAAAGGAAACTTCACACAAACTGCAACACAACCAATCACTATCTCATATTTTGGAACATGAAAGGCACAATGTGCAGGAAAGGAGATGAAGATGTTAGGCACACAGACATTCAGCATTACTACACAATGCTCCTACTCAAGGGGCCAGGCACGGACACCTGCTCTACCTGGCACTGGCTCAAAATGGAATTAAAAACCCGTCATTCATCTCCACATATACCATGACAGTTCTGGATTATGCAGAAACATTGTCTGGGAATGAACTCAATTCAGTATCTGGCCTATGGCCATCTGCTCCACCTGCAGAGGGACAGATACTCTGTAAAGAAGCAGAGCATGGTGGCTCAGTAAATCCAAGTTTGCTTGATAATTTATATCACAAGCACTACTCAAAGAGCGCTGGAGTGCACATATACAAATACTGAAGGTACTTTCTAAGGGAAGGATATGGAATCAAAGTCACACTAAATAAAGTCACCTTCAGTTGGAGTTGCCCTGGAATTTTGCTTTCAGTCTTCTAAGCAAAGATCTCTTCTGCTTAGATGAATTTATCATTAAGATCTTTAAGCAGAAGTAAAATGCATAGGCAATTACAGAAGTATCAGCAAACTCCAATATACTAGTCGATGGCTCTTGAGGTAGAGGTGCCTCAGGGTGCTCTGGCTTTTAAAATCAAATAGACAATTATCAGAATGCAAGAGAGCTTACCTTCCAAGAAATATTAGCAGGTTAGAAGTATGTCATTGGGCACATGTTAGCAAGAGGGCAGGAAAAAGGCATATGTAACTAAACAAGAAGAATCCAGACAAAGGGTGGTTGGGGGTAAAGGTATCATTTCATCATGGGCTCAATAAAGAGATACCAGTGAAGTTTCCCAACCCATAAGGATTAGAGTATTTGATTACAATGATTTGGAGCCACAGATGACTCAGAATGTCTGTATAGGTGGAATTCCATCATCCCCTCCCACAGTGGCCCTCTCCCCTTCTATGTAAACAGCTTGCAGCAATTTCTGCTAAAAGTTATCCCCTACTAAAGCTTCTGCTTGAATTAAGCACACAGAACACAGCAAAAAGGCATCAAAATCAGTTTATTGGGAAACCAGTTACTTAGAGAGATATTACACTGTAAACAGAATGCAGAGAGAGGTCCGAACATTTTATAAGGTATAAAAAAATACTAGGTTTCTCTGAATCTTGAACTTTTTAGCAGGGTTCTTTTAAAAACAGTTCTGACCTTAAATATTGTGTTCAGAACTAAGCAATTTTTTTCACCTATTTTAATTTCTCTTTCTAATAGTTTGAGTGCATTCGGTGAGTTCCAAATGCAAATTTTAAGTTAAATTCTATATTGGAGCAAAATGGCTTTCTGAAGAACATTTTTAAAACGTGATTTTGAAGAAATAAATTTTTCATTACAACTTTCATATGTGCAGTTACACAGAGATGCAAAAGCACCAGTCAGCTTACAAGAAACAAGAACATCTTCTCCACAGGAATATGTGTGGAAAGACACATCCTAATTTCTCAGGCGAGCATACTGATATCAGCTCTGTCTTGGTGGTACCCAGATGATATTTCTGAGTGAAATTCAAAGGAAAAGGAGGCAAAAAAGTTTTCGAAAATAAAATTCACCAGTCTTCAAGGGTTACAAGAGGCTGCTCTAAAGTGCCTTATATTACTTTCTTGTGTATCAACAGCTAGACAAAGTTTCAGTTGCCAAAATTAAGGCACGATTTCACATCTTCCAAAACTATCCTGAAAGTTGATGCAGGAGAGTGAAACACCTTTTAGGAAAAAATAAGTGGAAAATGTAAGTCAAGCCAGTGACTAACTCTGGCATCATGTAGATCAATAATCAAAATGAACACTATTTTAACTAGAGTATTTTTTTTAAACTTAAATTGAATTCAGTCAAACAAACTTGTGTACAGAGACTACCAAAAAGAAGTAGGTTTGACTGAATTCAATTTAAATTTCCCAAAATCCAAAACCAAACCAAAACAAAACCTAACTGTACTCAAACTAGTGTTCATTTTGATTAATGACCCACATGATGCCAAGTCACTGGCTTGACTAAAGACTCGGGAGCCCTTTAGATGCCTGCAGTGCTAGATTCCATTCTGAGAACTCTGAAGTACCATGTTTGGGCCTTGGAGTGTTTCATATCCAGAGTCAGACTGGAAGAACATGCCTAACTCATCAAGACTATGTCTGTGAAAAAGAGAACTTTTGGTCAAAAACCCACTTTAATACTAACAACTTTCATAAGTTCACACACCCCAAAAAACTATGACGTCAAGTTTGAAAGGAAAACTAGTCTCCTGACCTTCAAAACAAGGACTAGAGTTATTTCTTTTCTCTCTTTCAGTATCAATCTGCCTTTTAAGGCTGGAAAAGTACATTTAGTGGATCTTCCTTAAGAAGGCCAAGTCTCTGAACCTTTCCAGTCTTTTGGGAGGAGCTGCAGAGTGACAGATGCAAAGGGCATACATTATAACCGCCTATTGCACTTTCCAGGTCTGGCATTCCAAAGGCCAAAGAAATGCCAGAGAATATGGGGAAGCCCAGACATCTACATTCCCTTTGGGAATTCAGGGGTTCTTGCAGAAGAAATAAGGTAGATAAGAGAAGAGATTTCAAATAACTGTAAACAGAAGGTAGACATGAAGTCTTGTCAGCTGTTAAATGTCTTTTTTTGTGATACGTGAACGCATTCTTGGGAAAATGTGTTTTTAGGGTGAAGAGTCACTGCATATGAAGATAGCCTCATACTAACAGGAAAACCTATTTGATGTAATTGCCTAATAGCAATGAAGGGTTTATATCAATTTAACCTCAAATCTTGGACCGGTTCTTCTGATTACCAATCACACGCATAGCAGATAATCTGTGACCACAGAACTCAAAGCAGGCCTGTTCCTCAGGGTCTTAGGCTCAGAGTCTGGCGTCACAGTCTGTACAAGGCACGGAGCCTCAGTTAGGCATTTTGTTGTAATTCTCTCAACCTGGGCCATGGCTCTTTTTATTCTGACTTAGCACATCAAATTAAGAAGTCAAAACATTTTTTTTTTCTTTGTAGAACTATGTGCCAGAATAAGCACACTTTCTGATACCTCCTTTAGTGGCAACTCCATCTTTGTCTATTTTGAGGCTCCAAAGTTACACAGATTTCAGTAAGAACTCATGTGATTCAGGGAATAGCAAAGAAGTCCCCCAGAATGCCTGATGACTTGATAACTGGCCTCACTATGATCCCTGTTGACCTCCAGAGCAACCAAAAGTAAGTGCTGGATGATTTGGGATGGACTAACTCTGGAAATTTTATATGACTGACAAAGTAAGGGTCATCAGAATGCTCTACAGAATCAAAATCCAAAGACTTAAATTTCAGGTTGAATGTTCCTTACTCCAATATATCAGAATTTTTTTCTCCATTCCATGAACTGAACTAACAGTTAAAGGGAACAGAAAAGACATAATTCTTGCCAAAAACATAAAGATATGGAATATTAAGAAACTTTTTCACGTAGTCAGTGAATATAGGAAGCAAAATAGCCCTTTGCAGGAGCTTCAAAAATGCAGCATCAGCTGAAATTCAGTCTTAGAACCAAATCAAAGAATTAAGGGATGCATACTAACCTAATGATTTTCATGGCTTATTGATTGTGAAAATAAATGTAAGTGTTAGGTTCTACCATATGTTGGGTAGCTACAGTAAAACTCACAACTGGATCTAGGCCATCAGTGGCCATGGATGCTATGCCTCTCAAGCCTATAAGGCAATTACGTGACAGCAATTTCTCACTGGGTATAAAGTAGTTCTTCTCAACCTAAAATGTTCAATTAAATAGGCCTGGGTATACTAAAGATTAAACTGGAGAATAGCAGCTGCAAATTTGCACTGTAATTTATAACCCTAGATCTGATCCAAGCAAATATAGGCTCACAGGTATTTTGTTCTACATGACCATGAGAAGTTTTATTCTCTAGTGTGGCTATGACTCATTCAAATGTCTTTGGTGTATCTCTTACATGTGTCCACACTTTTCTTGCACACTGGTATTTACTGTCATTCAATAGTGAGATTAAATCCTTTTTCCAAAAGTGAGTTTTCAGCTCAGGACAACAGCAGCTATTTTGAATTATTTACATCTCTAAACATCATGCTCTCATTTGAACAGATAGAAGTCTTTATTCCCCTGTATGTTTACATAAGAAATTTGTTTACAGACTTGTTATTTATACAATACTTGCAAAGCAATGCTCGAATTTCACATTTTTACTGCATAGGATAGCTTCATGTACATCTGTTTGCTTTGTCTTCTTGGGGAGGACAGGTTAAAGACCTATGGTAAACATACATCCACATGACAATGGGGTGTGCAATAGGGTAGAGTAGAATACTCACAGGAAGAGTAAATTCAGGACACTGCATCAGAATGAGAACCAAAAAGTGTCTTCCATTTTAGCAACTACCACCACTTGGTAAATTTGCATAGGTTAACATTACCCACGGAGCCTCCCTTTCCCACCTTAGTGAAAGGACTCCCTAGAGAAACAAAATAGAATCTCGTTACAGATTATTTGAAGAGGAGGCCATCCCAGATTCATTCCACTTCAAGAGACCCAATCCATCTGACTGCAGGAACATTACCAGTGTAGAAAGAAAAAAGTTAGTTTTTATTGGTAAAATTACCCTCTAGAGAGGAATAGAAGACAGTTTCGCAATATCTGGAGTATTTCAGTAAAGATTTCATTCTATGTTATCTACGTGGTAATAGTTTTTGTATTCTGTTGGGCAGCCTCATATTTGCCTAATTCAGTACCCTGGGTGATGTTGTCATTTTTTAAATCCCCAAACCCAAAGTTAGTGGCCACAAGACTCTGATAATCTTACAGACTGAGAAGGTTAAGGACTCACAGAGAAGAAAGAAAAAGAAAGAAAGAAAAAAAGAAAGAAAGAAAGAAAGAAAACAAACAATTCATAGGAGACTCTACTTTAGCCCAAGGCACAACAGCATTCATTTGTTCAGGTGAATGCAGATCCCTCCAGGTTCTTGGCCCAATGGGCCCCTCATTCCCATAGCACTGCTGAAGACAGAACTATGTATTCCTGACCTTGGGGAAGGTTATATTGGCTTGAATCAAAATGACCAACTATCTGTTAGAAGAGTAGGAAAAGACCATTAAAAACAAAACAAAAATATTATATCTTGAGAAAAACAGGTTCTTTTCTAGAGTTTGTTTTCCTCCAGCTATTAGCAAACTAAATTCTATAATCCAGATCAGGAAGAGCTAAGTACAACACCAAATGACACTGAACAAAATGATACTGTTTCAGAGGTATTGGGGAAAAAAAAAACCTATTTTTTGATTTTCTAATGCACCCTAAAAACTGAGCAGTCACTGAAATTCCCTTATTCAGGGTATTAACGAAATTAAGACCAATCATGTTCACTTTTTATCATAAAGTCTTCTCTGAGAATTTTCTGTGGGTTCTTCTCTTCTTACCACTGTCAATAGCAATCACTCCCCATCTTACTGGGGTGATTCTGCTTTTTGGAAATAGTTAAATGTTACTCAGAAACAGGAGGGGTGAAATAAGTGGATCAAGAAAGAGAATATACTTTCAGATACTGGAAGCAATACTAATTAGATAATGCAACAGATTTTCTTATACCTTACTACCTTCTTTGATGTTATTTCTAAAAACAGTTTCAAAAATAACTTCAATGACAGCAGCATTATCAGGATAAGTATTAACTTTCAAAGTAAAACCAGGTGCTTTTGAATGGAACAACATTCAACTTGAAGTCAACATTTTGATATGTCTGCTGAAGAAATAATTATAATGAGGTGCACATTTAAACTTTATCTTCTTTGAGGACTGTTTTCTTAAAAACACTGGAAATTGTACCAGGTGGGCACAATTACACGCCTGTAAATTCCAGCACTTGGGAGGCTGAGGCAGGAGGAACACTCTGAGTTCAAGGCCAGCCTGGGCGACAGTGAGTTTGAGGCCAGCCTGAACTACACAATGAAACCCTGTATCTTAAAAAAAAAAAAAAAAAAAAAAGGAATTGAATTTGGAGATATTATTATTTAAATACTGTGAGGCAAAAAGACTTGTTGTGTTTTCTGGTATAGTTACAACTCTCACACAGTAGAGACAAAAGCAAATAAAAAATACATGCATATGGTACTTGCTCATATTTTAATGGCAGATCCCTAATCATACCTTTTTTGATCATACATTTTAAAAGAACAGAAATCTTCTGATATTGTTTTATTGGAATAAGTAGGTAGGTGTGTGTGCCTGTACATGCATGTATAATATTTAAAAAGGAAAAAAAAAAGGGAACATCTGTAATCCAAAACTCTGTGATGATTTTGGCTTCTATTCAGATAACTAAGACAAATCAGGTTAGTAAGACTCCTATTATAATTGGCTAACATATAAATGCTGCTACAGTAATAGCAGGAGTGTAGAAGACACCTGAAGAACATCAGAATTATGTAAATCCTTCATAGTTCCTCTAAACATAATGATAATAATTTAGGACTATGCTTCTGTAATTTTAAAGGCCATCTAGTCCAAACCTATTATTATATAAGTAACAGCAGCTCTCAGAGGTGAAGTCCCTGCTGAAGTTACTTGGCCAGTGCCTGGCAAGGGTCAGGATTAGCTACCAGGTGCCCAGGTTTCTTCTCTCATCACCCTGATTTAATCTAGCTCAGGTGCTGCACCTGTAAAATGATGGTCTCTAAGGGTCCCTCTTGTAGTTCAGTCAATGGATCTACCATTTACTATGCTCATGTCAAATAAACTCTTTTTAGCTCAGGGATGATGGCTATAAACTAAGTAAGGCCCTGTTTACCAAATCACTCATGTGTATTCCACAACAGAAAAACAGTTCTACCCTAGAGCCTGTACCTTTTTTTTTTTTTTTTTTTGGTCTTTTTGAGACAGGGTCTTGCTATGAAGTTCAGGCTGGCCTTGAGCTCACACTGTATCCCAGGGTGGTCTTGCAAGTGCAAAGATTCTCCTGCCTCAGCCTCCTGAGTGCTGGGGTTACAGGCATGCACCACCATGCCTGGCTTTTTAGTGAATTTTAAAAAATTAATTAATTAATTATTTTTGTACCAGGGATTGAACTCACGACCTCATGACTGCCAGGCAGGGGCTGTACCACTGAGCTATATATTATATATCCCTGGCCCCTAACATACAAATTTTTTTTTTTGGTACTGGGAATTGAACTCAGGACCTTGCACTTGCCAGGCAGCCACTGTGCCACTGAGTGATATCCCTGACTTGAGGCTGTGTTCCTAAATAATAAGCCTGAGACACTGTCCTGTCATTATCTTCCTCAGGCTTCTACCATTGTCTCTGCTCCTAGTTGGTTCACTTTCATTAACCATCTCCATTAAGCTTTATTGAGCTAAATGACTAGGTAATATATCTCAATGTAATTATGGATAATATATGAAAGGAACAATTTAGACACCTAATTTCTAAACTGTACTCTTCATGGTTTCAATTAAATTAAGAAACTAGATATTTTATTATATTTCTAACATCAGTTATATGTATGAAGAAAAATCAAATACAAAAAAACACTGAACTAAAACATCCTTATTTAAAAATAAACATTTCCTTCATTAGTTTACACATTCTATGTCCAGGAAGAAGAATCCAGTTCTGATCTGCAGCGATTTTCCTGTCCTAAAGAAGTGAACCGAATCCTATTTCAACTGCTACCCAATCACACAGTTTTTCATGGACATCTTTTCTCTCAGCAGGAAGCTTGCGCCTCCCGCAATTTTGGGAATGAGCTGTTCTCTTAGCAGAGCCTTTACTTATTAGCTCATCAAGTTTTAGCTGGCACAGGAAGTACTGAAAGGCAGAAGGAAGACTGAAAGATTCAGACTTTTCCTCCAGTGCCTTACACGGGCTGCTCTCACACTGCAGCGTTTGCAGGCTCTTTTTGCCGTCAAACTCCGCCCCCCCTTAAAGTGCAAATGTGAGGAAGAAGAAAAAACAAAAGTACTAGATAGAAAACAAGCAAATGGACTTGGAATTTTATTTGTACAAACCCGATCAACTAAGACTCCCTTTTGATCACAGACAATGGCACTCAAGGAAGAGAACGATGGGGTTCTCTGTGCCCACTTCTTTCTCAAAAGGATGATTTTATAAAAGTGCTTTCCAGGTAAAGAAATAAAATACACTTTGATAAGTACATACACAGAGGGTGACCATGAGGCATGTTGTCATGTCAGTGCAGGGACCTTTATTTACTTTATGAACAATAGTCTAAGGTTAGTGAAGAACTATGCTTTGTTTGGCTTTTCAAAATCTAGGAAGCCAAGGAAAACCAGCTGAACACATTCTATTGACTGCAGCCTTTAACTTAAACATCAGAGAGACAAAAAAGTAAGCAGCCACCGTCAATTTGTGTCCAGCTTGTCAGCACACTTTTTCTGATTATCTGGAAATAAACAACATGCTTATTCTACAGAGACAGAAGACCTGCTGAGAGCTTATATCAAGACACACAATCTACTCAAAATAATTCCATATTTTACACTGTAGGATAGCTGCATGGTTATACAAGGGAAAAAGATCAAAACCCTGTACAGACACCTGGTATCAGACTTGAAACTCCAAGTGGAAACAGAACTATTCAGTGTCTTCATTTATACACAATTTACAATATTTGATTCAAAATAAAAATCACAAGAAAAATACATCTGTTTCTGCTACAATTCCTTCCCCTTCCCCAGCCACCCCCCAGTGAAAAGTCTTCTATTAAAAGGTACCATATTACCACCACTGTCTTATTTTGGTCTAATTCTGAGAGCCTGGCTCGGGCCAGGTAACATGAAAAGGAATGGCAATACTTGGAATTTATATAACATATACATTTTATCCAAGGATCTCAAGTACTTGCAGTCACGTCTCCAGATCTGAGAAATCACGATTCAATGGAAGCCAGAAAGCTGGACGAATGCTGGGCAGGTTGCATGGGGTGTAAATCCCTTGGCTAAGTCTATGATCAAACAAGGTCAAAGTTGGTTGGCTAGAGCTGGGCTCAATTTCTCTTCTCAAATACATACTATCAGTCAGTTTTACCCTCTCTGAAAGCCCACACCCATCTCCAGGATACTGCCTGGAGTTAAAACAAGCAGAAGTAGGCTTGTCCTCTGGATAATGCATCGGGATAAAAAGCAAAAACAGGGAAACACATTCATCAGCATCTGGCCAAGGAGACAGGGGCTGGGAGGATTGATTTGGGAGGCCATTCCTAGCAAGAATGAGACAAAGGTGTCAGTTCACTAGGTTCAATTACAGTTAAGCTTTTGGTGGAGTCAATTCTAGCAGAGGTGAAGCTCATGGCATCTAGTGCTTGATTCAAGATAATGCTACTGAAGAAGGGTAATGAGAAAACACAGCAAACTAACATGGAGGACCTGGCCAAGGAATATATCTGGAGGGCCAAAGTGATTTTTTTCTTTCCTTATCATTTCTATAGGAGAAGGCAAAGGGTAGGAGAAAAAGGGCTAGAGGGCCCCTATTTGCAGATTTTTTTTTTTAAAAATCATTTTTCTCAGAATTCCGTAATGAAAATGTGTATTACGGTATGAAGGTTACAGAACTGCATCTGCTACTGGGTCACCGCTACAGGTCTATGAGCTGATCCACCAGCAGCAAAGACCTGGCTAGGTTGGGAAGACTGGACTCAGAGCTCCCACTGCTGTTTCTAGAGTGCCCACCTGGAAGTGGAGAGATAGGAATTCAGTACAAAACACAGAGCGTTAAGGTTTGATGTGCAGAGCAAGCAAAGGAGAAAAAGAAGAAGAAAAAAAAATCCTAGAGAAGCAACATTTTACATTTGCAATCTTGTATATGTTAATTTTTAAATATGTAAATTAGCTACATGCCACCTCCCACCAGGAAAGTTCAGGCACTCTGGGCACACCACAGTATAGGCAGGACATCTTACAAAGATGATGATTCTTTTTTTTTTTTTTTTTTTTTGATGATGTTGTTTTCAAACCAAAACATATTTTGCCTGAGAACTGCTAGTTGTGCACTAGCTTCTTGTTAACATCAAGCCATCTCCCCAGTCAAGTAAGTTTTTGCTTTGAAGAGGAATTAGTAAGACTCTGCAATAAGAACATACTTTTAATAAATGATTCTTTGGGAATTTATTGTTTTATGGTATATTCAAATGATTTTAACCCATTAGAGAGGAAAAAGAATATTCCATCAATGTCTAAAAGATGTGGCTGATACCAAGGTACCATTTAATCTCTTTGGGAAAAGTATTTATCACAGATTGTTCCAATCATGATTTTAAAAAATGTTAAATGCTTTTGATACATATTTTTGGGTTTTCAGACTGAAGATCACTTTATTTTTGGCTTGATACTTTGTAAACACCATCTTTTAGCCAAACCATTAAATATTTCTCCCTAAATAAACACCGGCAACAGGCTTTAAGATAACTACACCAGCATCTCCATCTCTACCTATACCGGTCTAGCCTATAATGACTGACACTATCCCCAACATTCTTCACTAAACGTTGAAGTCCCCACCTTACTCCACCTTGAAGACTAGGTATATTACTATTTCCATGAGAGCTGATGTCAAACTCTTCTCTTCTCCCCAACCTCTTTCTTACCTTGTGGATTTTTGGTTATCAATACAGGAATAGGGTCAAACTCATCTTCTGTCACCTTTTCCGAGCCCTCAGGGACATCGAAACCTGAGATGAGATTACTATCTTCTGCAGCTTTATACAGAATGCACACATAAGCAGAAACAGAGGCAGAGATTAGCAAATGGGAAAACAGGAAAGAAACACAAAGTTCCCAATTGAATGCAATCACTAATCTTAAAGGTGAGAGTACTTATTTTTCTGAGTTGAAATACAAGTAGTAAAACTGGAAAATATGGAGACACAGGAAAAAACGCCTTAGAGTTAGTTAAAGCATTTTAAGGCTTTCATAAATAATTAGGCAGGATTATTGAAAGAATTCTCTCTACTGTTTACATGACTATTAACTGTAGTTATTGTAAAGTATCTCCTCGATGTCATTAATTGACAAAGAATTAGTTATTTGTCTTCTTTACTGAGTGAACAGAAGCCCACTAAAATGCAAGGGTGAGACAAAGGAGGAGAACTAAGTTCTTTAAGAAGTACCACCACTCTGAAGACATCAAAAGGCATTATGGTAACTACTGTTGATTTTATAATGTTTTGAAGTCATGCATTTCTCACACTGGGTTTGTTTTGATTGGTTTTATTCTGTTTTATCCTCTTAAAAAAAAAAAAAGAAGTACCACCATAAGGTCAGGGGTATAACTCAGTGAAGCATGTGCTTGGCGTGCAGGAGTCCCTGGGTTCAACTCCCAGCTAAAACAACCACAGCAAAAAGAACAAAAAAAACCTTAAAACTAACAACAACACTATATACAAGGAAAGCAGGATACTTAAGGAAAGGAATCATTATTCTGTAAATGGAAAAAAAGACTTCCAAACAACTTAGAGGCCTCAGGAAATGTTGGGACACAAAAGCACAGACACCGGGTCCTCCAGCAGAAGATTATTAGCATATTTTCTCCATTCTAATTAAAGTTATTCTACCAGCAAGTGCTAATTGAGCACCTAGTTTGTAAGTGAGGATTCTCTGTAATTACACACTGCTGCTGACACACTACTGCCAGATATAATTGTCTAGATTACTTCTTTTAAATACTCTATTTAAAACAACCACTTTAATGCTATCAGAGGTTAAAAAAAAAAAACTCAGTTATTACCACTAGAAACCATGACTTAATTACTCTTAGTCATCTCTGGGAAGTCTCCTTGAATTTCCTTCAAAAAAGTCTTCAGCTTTTTCTTTTCTACACATTTTTCTCCTTCCAGAAAAGGACTTGGACTACACAGGCACAGAAATAAGTTTAATAAATGTTTATGCACATAGTAGGCCAGGCACTGTGCCTATCACTGCCACAAAATTCTTACTGACATAACTCAGTTAAAGCTATCTTTGTCCAACAGAATTTCAAACCAGAGCCAGTGGCAGTTGTGGGCCGGGTGAAGAACCAAGACGCTAACCTGCCCTCCCATGAGCCAGCTGGCATGCAGGCCAGGAGATAAGAAGAGCCCGCCTGCTTCACCCCTGTAAGCAATGAGTTGATTCGAAGGAACACAGGCTGAGATGATAGCAACTGAAGTGAAAAAACAACTTAATGCTTTGTATTGTTTGACTGACTTTGCAGGCCTAAAGTTGGTAGTCTAGCATCTATTTAGAGGACAACAATATGCAATACAGCAACTATGGGGGATTTCCTTCTGTCTTGTTTTTGAAATCCAATATTGTTCTCACTGTTTTGTATTGTTCCATTTTCTTGTTTTGTTTTATTCCCTTTAAAATAAATAAATAAATAAAATAATTTCAAACCAATATTAATCTAAGACTAAGAAGTGACATAGAGGTTAGAAAGAGAAACCCAGTCACCAATCATGATTTAAAGATGAAGTAAAACTCAAAACTTTCACAAGTTCAGAGCACAGACTTACTAATATTTATTTCAGTGAATAGTCAATTATCTCCTTGGCTGACTGGGAAGGCACATGGTTCTCAAAGGTAACATGGAATAGTTGTACTGCTGTTCTTGCTAGAAAGGGGTACCTTCACCAATTTGTTGTCTAAGACTTACTAAATATTTTGAGCAGTACTATAACACAGTGCCTAAAAGTACAAACTCAAGTTTTCCATATAAGAAGTTAGCTAAAAACACTACTAAAAAAAACTGAGTAAGGAAAACTCTCAGGAGCCATTCAGCTGTTCTCCAGGGACACAGGTAGGCCTGACGAGAAGCAAAATTTACCTTTATGAGCTGGAGCAGAGATTGCTAGGGGGACAAACTCTTCCAGAAGGTCAGCAGTAGGGTTAGAAAGCAGAGAGCAGTCAAGCAAGGAATCTTCCCCAGTGAGAGAATCTGAGTCCAGTTAACAGCATCCCAGGTCAATGTTGGAATTAAATGGCATATACAACATCATGAGATTAGATCTTAGCTTTCAAATTATTGCATATACAGCTTATATATAAGCCAAGGCAGGAGGGAAAAAACCAGAAAAAACACATTAAGCTCTTTGGGTTTTCATTCACATTTTTCTAGATTCCTTTTAACATTAACCTATAAATATAGAGAATTTTAAACTCAGAGGTTAATTCTTAAACAAGTCTGGGATTTGTATGGTAGTAAAACTTTAACAACTCAGTTCTTAGCAAATGCCATTTGAGAAAAAGGAATTTGCAATTAGAGAGTTTCTCTTAAACTTTCCCAAAACACTCAGGAAGCATGTTACTATATGATGAGGTAGTGAAACTGATTAGGAAGGTTGTTACTGGTAGAATATGAACAGATTAAACAGTTATTTTCTAGAAACCTACCAGATTTCCACTAAGTATGCCCTAGTACTTACTAAATTTGAGTCTCTCCTGTGAAAATATAATCTTTCAATTAGAGCAGGAAGGCAATATTCAGAGGTCAAGTTTTAAAGAGGAATTGTTTTCTAGATCTTCTAAGAGAAAACATCCAAGTGAAGATGAGAAAAAGGAACCATACTGTCTTCTGGGAAAAATTTTTTCACTTTGATGAATTTACACTCACATTTCTTGGACCTCTATTTCTATTCCAAGTCAGATAAGCAGAAACTTTTATTAAAGTAATTATGGACTCAATAAAAATGAAGGCTCTTAAATCAATTTCAATAGATGATTAAGGAATTCTAAGATTGAAATTTGAAATTAAGGTGAAGGCAACACTGGACCAAGGGAAGATTTTGACTTTGCCTACAGTTTAAGGGCAAATCGCCTCTAAATGATTAAAGTATTGTGTTAGGGAAAGAATCAACATAGGGGAGATGAGCTCACCAGGTAGCGCTGAAGTTGCTTGACAAGAAAGCCTGCTCAGCAACCTAGGAGTCAAAGTAGCCTCACAGCTCAGCAGAGTCCTTTTTCATTAAGTAGGTGGGGGTAACCTATCACCAGTGAAAATCCTGAACGAAGAAGTTTTCTAAGCAGGGCAGGGCCAGTCACTCTAAAAAGAACATGGCTCCAAGAAATAGCCAAAGGAAATGTACATTCAGCATCTAAAAACTGGGGCTGTAAGAATTTCGAACATCCAACTAAGAAGACTGCAGAGTATCATCTGCCACAGGGGAAAAACTGGCTCTGATCACAGTGACCAGTCCCTTTAGCGACACAGACACCTGACTGACCTGTGCGGTTCGAGGTCACAGACTCCGTCTGAGATGGGAGGCGCTGAGCAACTGGGGGTTCCAGTCCTGGTATGAGACTCTCAACAGCAACATCAGCTTTTTCTTTTACAACAGGCATTAAGAAAGGAGAGGAAAGGGTAAGGGAGAGACATCAGAAGGTTCTTCAGAAAATTCTGTGAAGGTTTTCCTCTATAGGTTTCTAAAATGCCAGCCACAGGACAGGTAGAAAGCATAGTTAAGTGATTTTATTTCTGTTGCTTTGAGTGTCTGAATTTCCCTGCTTGGGTGTGCATGTGCAAGGTTAACCACCCTGGCCAATTCAGTGATCAGTTCTTACAGATACACGTGGAATGCAAGCCATCTTCAAACAGCAAATCTCCATATCAGAAGAGATTTGGTGAAAGGCACCTTAATTTCTTCTGGTAAATTTGGTTTTCTTAAGGAATAAATTTGGGGGTAAAGATCTTCTAATCCATCCTCTAATCTAATGTAAAGGCCTCTGCTCCATCCCAAACCCCATCCCATGATGCAGCTGGGAGGGATTCTGTACCACGTGATGTCTTTCAGTTGGTGGTCTTTATGGAGGGTCCTGGCATTTCTGAAATATAGGACTTTTTGTCCAAAATCATTAGAGTACAGAGGCCTTGGGTGCTTTGTAAGGTTTGCCTGTCTTGTTGTTGGACATTAGCAACTTGCCCAGGCTGGGCTCAAACTTGCAACTCTGCTGCCTCATACCCACAGAGCGGTGGGACTACAGGTATGTGTCACCATGCCTGGCTATGAACCAACTTTTTAAATGAAACTTTTGTCACTAAATGTGAATTTTTCCACCTTATATGAAATCACTCGATAGCCCAAAAGGCAAAAATTATACTGCTGTGCCCATAGAAAGCAAAGAAAAACAATTTCACTAGGAAGTTAAATAGTGTTGGCTCCTGGGCTTGCATGAGGCATAGCTCTAACACTAGGAGGCTTCCCAGTGCTTCCACTCCTTTCCAGTTCTGTTCACTAGAAATCTGTAAACCAGGTGTTTATCAATCTGAAATACACATACTTATCATGCATGACAAAAGAAACAAAAATGACATTACCAATCACAGCATCAGAAGTGCTACCAAAAGGATCTGTCATAGGCAAGAGGTCAGGGAGCAGAAGAGAAGTTTCAGGAGATTTGAGTCCCTCAATTAGTTTTTCTAGGTCAGGCAGAGAAGAGAAAACAGAAGTGCAATGAGATATTAAAGCCAAGTGGAACACTCACTATTTTCAAGGCAAACACATTTTAAGGGCCAATATTTTATATAAATAAGCCATAAAAATAAATGCTGCTAGTATATTTTAACGATAGGCTTTCCAAATTCAAAGTTTAAAAAGGGCTATTCCTCAAGTGAAGTGATCACTCTGTAAAACATTTAAGATGCTCCCCTGTTTGTTTGCTTGTTTTTACTTTAGGTGTAATTTATATATAATAGCTGTCACCAAATTTAAGTGTATAATTTGACACATTTTCACAAATGCACACATTCGTGTAATGACCGCTGAAATAATAATATAGAACATTTTCAACATTCTCAAGAAAAATTACTCCATGCTCCTTTATAGTTAATTCTTTCCTCTCACCCTCGGCCCTCGCAGCAATGGATGTTCCTGTTCCTGTAGTTTTGCCTTTTCCAGAATTCCAATTTTAAATGGAACCACACAGTATGTAGTCTTTTGTGTCTAATTTCCTTCATGTAGCATGATGCTTTTGACAGTCACCCAGGTTGAAGCACATATGAGTAGTCTGTTCTGGTTTACTGCTGAGTAGTGTTCCACTGTATGAATGTACCACATTTTGTTGATCCACTCACCAGCTGATAGACATTTGGTTGTTCCCAGTTTTCAGCTATGGAAAATAATGCTGCCATAAATATTTGCATAGAGGTCTTTGGGTATGCATCGTTCTTCCTGGGCAATCTATTTTTTTTTTAACTCGCCTTTAGAAATAGTTCATAATTCACCAAGAGAATTAATTTAGTCTCATCTAAGTTAACTTCAACAATCACTTTTTGGATGACAACTGTGTGAATGCTCACATTCTCAATTAGTCTGAGGTTAAATCTCACAAAATTTATATAAGCCTGCAGATGGATTACTACTGATGCCTTTTGCCATGGATTAAAAGGACGTTAGAGAACACCAGATTTGTCACACTAGGGTAATTTAATCTGTGATAATGTTACATGAAGATTTCTTCCAAACAATTCCTTTAGCCCTGATCATCAGTAACCCACAATTCACCTTTACTCTACCAAAGGCAGAGCATTAACTTTAACAAAATAATCAATCACAGAATCTTATCAGAAGAAAACAATTTAGAGCTCATACCCTGTGACTGAGGTCATATAAATTTTATGACGACCAATTAAACTAAAATTGAAACGTTTGTTTGAGAAAAGTCACTTAAAGTTTAAGTATGTACATACAACAGTTTAACAAATTTTGTTTAGGCCTTTGGCAATTGAGATAATAAATGAATTCATATTCATTGAAAGGTAGGAATCAAATCTTCGGTGCTCTGTAATTTAGGTGACATATAACTAACACAGATCAAACGAATAGATTTTAGAGCCTTGATAAGACAATTTACTTTGATATAATCAACACACTGCACACAAAAAGATTTTTATTTATGTGAAGACAATTACCATCTTTGGAGTATATGGAATATAGGTATCTTTAAATTATATGATGATGTATTATATTTCTCATTTTTACCTGATATATATTGATTAAAAGAAGGAAGAAGAAAATGAAGCTTTTTAAAAGCAGAGGAAGCAAAACAACTGGGAACCAACCAAGTAAAGAAGTATACTGCATCAGCATTAATCTTGCACTGTACATGACATTTTAAGAAAAGATATTAGCAATATATTTTGATAATTTTCAGCATACTGGCAAAAACAAGATAGTTTTCCTCAAAGTCTACCTTTTCTTTT